>CAMRHE010000077.1:3760000-3952500 GCA_947044405.1 Leptodactylus fallax | reverse complement strand
AAAAATTGTAAAAGAAAATCTTTTTATTAAATTTAAAATTATTCTATCTAAAAAGTAGTATTTTGCAGTACTATTAAATCCGATCATCTTTGCATAAACATAGAATACATGATACCAGTGAGCTTTTTGTTTTTTCCTCAACCCCTCCACCTAGATCCATATTATTGCGATCTGCCAGGGAGAGCATTGTCCCCGAACCAGAACAGCATGGAGATGAGAAGTGAAAGTCCCAGCTTAAGGGACAGTCCAGACCGGAGAAGCATCAGTCCAGATGCTAAAAGTCCTCCTCCAATCAAAGTGGCCAGATTGGAGCAGAACGGGAGTCCATTAGGTGCCAGGGGACGACCAAACGGCTCGCTCACCAAATCTGTGGGAGGTAATGAAGCGGCACTTTTAATGTATACACAACAAAGTGGTAATAATACAATGGTGTTGAGAGTCAAGGTTCATGTTGACTATGGCTTTTTTTGTCTTTGGTGTTGCATTACAGGAAGTTAGTTTCAGCTTATTCTTTGTTGTAAATGTAGAGTGGGGTGACCCAAGGGTTGGCATGTTGCAGGCATGGTGCCACTTTGAGTTGTTGGCAGCTCTATGTCACTGTGATGTAAATGTTTCTAGTTATTCCTCGACAGTTTGCAGCCCTTTTTTTTCCCTTCTGCTTACCCAATTTACCTGTGCACCCTGCAGAATCTGCATGAAAGAGCCTGCTACACAGATTAGGCTTGTGTATAATGCAGAAGCACCCTCAGGTCGGGATTCTAGGTTTCACTTATGTTGAGACAACATATGTTTATCATTCTCCGCTCATGTTTCAGGCAGCAGTTGACACCATTTACTGTGTGGTAAATGACTCTTTGGTGTTTAGACACGCGTTTGCTCAAAATTATGATTTAGTTATGAGAATTTTTGCATTCTGGTCATAATGAAATAATTTAGCTCCAGGATTGAGGTTACTGTTTTCAGTACTTTAATGCTTATTTTAGTGAAGACATTTACAAGATATTCAATGATCTACGTCATTTGGAGGTTAGTTTAGAATGATCAGCAGGATATAAATATCCATCATTGTAGTATATATCAGCATGTCTATTTATTATCTATCTATCTATCTATCTATCTATCTACCGCTAT
The DNA here is from genome assembly GCA_947044405.1 of Leptodactylus fallax. Taxonomy (NCBI): domain Eukaryota; kingdom Metazoa; phylum Chordata; class Amphibia; order Anura; family Leptodactylidae; genus Leptodactylus; species Leptodactylus fallax. The sequence goes on along the minus strand of CAMRHE010000077.1, from coordinate 3,951,369 downwards.
CATCTCTTAATATCTATCTATTTTTCGATCTTCTCTTTATGTCTATCTATTTGTTGATACCAAAGTACTGTAAAAAGTATAAAGTTTTTTTAAAACATGCATGAGATAAAACATTTTTATGCTATAGGAGCCTTAGATGTCTCTGACCATGTCTTACATTGCATACAAACAAATACGTGTATTAGAATGTAGTTGCAAAGTTTTATTAAATGTGATCCAAGAATTGGACTATAGGGCTGTGGGCCCGGAGGCCTTTTGCCTTTTTTCACACTTTGGTAATTTTATTGTGTACTTTTAATTTCTGTAACCATGGCAATACAAGTAAATAATTAAAAGTAAACTATATGTTGATAACGAATATAAGTGGTATATACGTCTTGTTGTGTAATTGCCATACTGATAATATGGCCTTGCATCATATATATTCAGATTATTCCCATATAATCTAGTTGATATATTTATATATAAACATGGATTTTTTTGTTATAAAACAAGTAGGTCATGGCTATATATTGACATGTATTGAATGGGAAAATGTACTGTAAATAGCTAAGTATAAATTGCACACAAAGGTGGTTATCTGTTAGTGTTGCTGCCATTGGGAATGTGTCATCAGTTTCACTAATACTCTTAAACAGAGCTCAGTTGACACATAGAACCCCAAATACCGCCTTGAAAATGAGCAGGAGGTGTGTAAATATCTCTGGTGCCAGAAGACGTGATATTTAGGTTAATACTGCTCAGACTCAGGCCATTGCCTGCCTTGCAGACGTCCTGGATTGTGCCATGTGGCATTGCTAATACGAATGACCCCTTGTGCTTGGTCTGACCGTTGCCCTTTAATCATTTGAGAATCATGTATAGATTTGTCTGGCCGATAGTGTTTAGTTTTCTAATTAACGTCACAAATCTGCAGACAGACCACACTTTGTGCTTGCGAGCGTGTGCTGCTCTGTGCAAAGACTGGAATCCTGCTGTTCTGCAGCTACAGCGCGTAAGGGGTTAATGCAGGAAATGGTAGACTCTGTCCTGAAAGCAGTTTTTAGGGTCACTGAAAATAAGTGTCTGTGAGGTAGAGGCTTTGGTGTGTGTGTTTGTGTGGGGGGGCGTCCATTTATCCTAGCACACTTTTTAGGATAGGAGAATGTTAGGAGTTAAAATGTATCTCTGTGTAAAGATGTAATAATGAAAGTATTATTATAGCAATTGTCAATGTCTTATTTATAAATATATATATATATATATATATATATATATACAGGATATATATTTATATAGGTAACAAACATTTGCCTATGACTCTGTCCTCCGATCTATTCGTGCACTGTGACTCTTCATGGAAACATGTTTTAGTATATTTTCCCCCATATATAGTGTTGGGTTACGTTGAAGTAGTTGCCGTCAGACGGGGTGCGAAGACATCAGTCCTTAACACGTTAATTGCCTCAATATATTTCATTTGGTATCACATTATATGCTTCCTGATAAGCAGGAGAGTAGGGTGAAAGCCCACTCCAAGGACTGAATGCAAAGTTCCCCTCCTCGAGGATGTTCACACGTTCATTATGGCATGGCCTTACGCTTCTCCTGCTGGGATAGGCCCTTTGTCACTTTACCACATTTCTTTCAATTATTAACATGCACTTTTTGAAACACCATAGATAGCTCAAATTTCTATATTACGTGGTGGAAAATTGTCATTTACTCCAAATAGTCTTTGCGTTTCACAATCACTAGATTCTATGTAGAAGAATGGTACATAGTAGGGGGTAACAATTTACTTATTTCAGTCTTTCGCTCCAACATTTTGTTAATTTTCCTTCAGACGTATAGATATATCTGTGGACAGAAATACATATTTAATTACGTGTGAAGGATACTCAATCCTAAAGCAGTTACACAAGGACAGCTTTGATAATTTAATGCTCTTATTTGATCATTGATTTACTTGTTGGATTTGAGACCAAAAGCTTTTAGTGGAAGTGACCGAAAAGAATTTTCATTCAATATCAGTTTTCTAATAGCGGGCTTCGTGCTATTGTGGAGTCTGTTGTAGTGGATCTTAGGATTGCATCTTAGTTGCTAAAAAAAAGTTGCTCTCAGTTTTTATGCTTTCCTTTAATATTTTGGGGAAAAAAATTAAAAATTCTCAATTTAATATCATTGGAATTTTTTCGAGAACTGAAATATTGTAAAATTGAGTATTAAGTGTGCTATTATTATATTGGAAATATATTAATTGAGTTATGCACAAATTTCTCTAATATTGTATTTTTAGTACATAAAAGACTCCACCCACGATCATGTATATTGTAGAAGCATTTGGCGCGATGATAACAGCCTTTATGATCACATTCAGCACTTTTTAATGCTAACAATAGCCTTAAGTTGTGGATGGTTTAATTTTTATAGGAAGATCTGGACCCCTCATGTTTCACCGTTCTGTATACATACTTTACAGTTACATAGGAATAGATCATAGCTGCTTGACCAGCTGTATTGACTTATAGTCGTTTTCGCACCTCAGTGCATAGCAATGGGTTTCCCAGCAAGTAGTCACATAGGATTGTGCACTATGCCTGAGATGATGATATATCGTGCCAGAGTTTGGTATTAGGTTGGCATGCTTAGGGAGAAGAGAACTTCAGTTCCAATATTCTTAGTCATTGCTCCAATACATGTGCTAGGCTTCAACCCATTTTGCTAAACGGTCTAGTGGTGTGTTCAGATTTTTTTTGTAACTAAAGTTCAGCCACAACCTGGACATGATTATAAACCACCAGACAGAGACAGACGGCTCTGTGAGGCTCACTGCCTACTGAATACGCACTGTGCTTCCAACCTAAAGCTGATGTATATCCTAAATTCTCCTCTTGTGTTTATGGGATAAGTATGGTCTGTCTAGGAAAACATTGCTGGTTAGCCAACAATACATCTTTTGCTGAATTAAAAGTTGACTGCTTGGTCTGTAAACAGCGAATAATTTGTCAGAAGAGTGTTGTTGGCCTGCTAAGGAGAGGGGCAGTCAAACTCTTCGAGATCATGTCAGATAATGATTTTTTGTTAAATTCTCCATAGTATAGTCAATTTAGCAGAACCCAAATTTCTTGCAAATTCCATTGCGCTTTCTACATTATTGGCCTGTCTCTCGCAAGGATGTCCAAATAGTGGTTTAGGATATTAAGGCGATTCTGGAATTTTTTTCCAGATTTTTTTTTTTTTATCTGTATGTTTCAATACAACATTAGGCATCTATTACACTTGAATACTATCATGTGTAAATTCTAGTCTTAGGATGTCTGTAAGCTATAGGTATAGGCAGAACACATGGGGAGTCTATGTAATGTTTACACATAATCTTACTCTGCGCTGTATACACTCTCAGATATCAGCTCTCCGATCAGGGTTGTAATGTTACACACTTTCAACAGTTGATGAAGTGATTTGTCCAAGGTCACAAGGAGATGACACTGGGATTTAAGCATGGGCCTGCAGCCAGACTCTCAGGACTTCATACAGATTTCAGGTTCATCAAATACGTTTTAGCTAAAGCTGTGAAGTAAATTGAGACAAAAGTTTTACCTACAATCCAGTTCACAGCTCTTTGCTGGCGTTCTTTCATGTTAACATTAGGTACAGGTAATGGTAGTCTATCCTGAACTCATAGACTGCTTGTTGTTTATTCTGCTTTATTATTGTCAATTTATTATTTTTCTATCTGTTCATTTTAGTTGTTAATATCAGTTTATATATATATATATATATATATATATATATATATATATAAAAAATAAAGATATGTATGCATACATAATTGTATACCTTCACATACACACATGGACGCACTAGTAGATATGTGTTCTAAAGTGATATGAAATAATTTATAATGTAAAATGTCCAGTAATATATCAATATATTTATCATTTATAAAGAGGAGACATCTTCAGTATCACTTTTATAGTTTGCCCTACTTTATGTATACCGTATTTATGACTGGCAGCCATACTAACTATATAGACGTACAGTAGTGTGACTATTGCATTTTCAATGCACCATTGAAATTTTCCTCTACACCATTAAAAATGTTAACATCTTTAATTCAGTTTTGTATTGGTTTGTGGATTATATCTGATCTTTATTTTTTCAATGAGTATTATACTTGTATACAACAAGTCCATAGACTATTTCTATATTTGGCGATAGAAGATGCATCCAGATTTATCATTTAAAATATATTTCTTAGCTATGGCCAGTTCCCCTCTTCCCTAAAGACTATGTATATGAACATCACATGTGCCTCTTATATGCATGTCCAATATGATTGTGGCACAGAACTGATATCTGCTAACAGAGCTGCAAACTCCGATTAGGATATCTGACCATAGCATATATCCATTTCTAATTCTAAATAGGTTTTTTTTTTTAATATATTTTATTTATGCTGTACTTATGTCAGTTTTAGAAGAAAACTGCTCACAGTCACTAAACTGACATTGGCCGACACATTGCTATAGTTTGTGTTCTTGTAAGGCTGTTTCATTGACATTACAAACATTAAGGGTAGGTTCACACAAGGAAAATCAGTTCCATTTATCTGAATGGGATTTTTTTTTTGGTGTCAAGCACATGGATTTCTACAAACTCTATTCAGATGTATGGGACAGTGCAGGATTTCTTGCACAAATCTGCTGCATGTGAATTCAGCCTAAAGATAAACAAGTCTTCAGAGACAATCATAGCAGAAAATCAGTAAATTTTGGGGGGATTTCAAAACAATTTTGATACTGTTATACATGAGTGCACGCTCAGACAAAATATGTGGGAGTCTTAGGATATATGTTCTGGAATGGTATATTTAATACAGACAATATCCCAGTTTGCAGTCTGGCAATGCCAGATAATGTTATCCAGGTAGTAAGGTCCAGGTACAATAGGAGCAATGGCAAGTAGTGTTTACCATATATTGTAACAAATAGTGCTTTTGTCTATTCGCCGCTTGCTACACTTTACATGTTCTCCATGCCAGATGTAGGTTCATTCTGGTTTGGTCTTGTATCAGAAGTTGTGTATTATTTTATCTGTACACCAAGTATTGTAAGCTATAGAGTCGCGCACAATTATTGTATTGTTGATGGTTATGCAGCAAACAACACCAATGGCCATATCTGTGCTCATGAACTCAAGAACAACGTCTTTACAATAGCCAACCTTATATGAACAGTGTCTAGTAAAGAATAATGGTTCTAGGAATCACTAAAAGACTGGCAAAGATATGTGGCCTAGCATTTATTGTGGGCAGTGGGGTGTGTGACAATGTACTCTGTTAATGGATGTGTGTATGTTTTAGCTTTAAGACAATGCATTCATTCAGTCTAGTACATTTTTATATTACTAAAATTTTAAATTTTTTTTTATTATGGGGAGACCAGAATTTGGACCAGTGGCTCACTGTGTTGTTGTGCAGCCACACATACTAAAGCATTGATACAGCAATGTGTTAGTGATGTATTTAATTCCCTTTAATTGGTCACCATATAAAGATACGTAGTGGATAAGTGTTAGATATAAAAGCTTTGAATAATATCCTACAGTGAAGCGCAGAAGAGCTGTGTACATTTTCTGGCATCCCTATCTTGTAATATGGTGAACAGACAATACTTTGCTTCAAGGAGAGTTTACACATTCATTATTTGGATATGTTCGCCTGTGAGTGAACATTTGGAATAAGGCCTGGCCAAGAATACTATGCTTCTAGAACTTAGTGTTAACATGTCTATTATGTTTGGTGGGGGTATACAGCTAGGACGGCTTAAACACCATGATAATTATTTGTAGATTTACGTTTTGGGAGAAATATAGAAAAACGTAGTTTCCAAGATGTGATTACAAATGGGCCACGGTATGCTTGTGCTTTGATGTTCTTGCACATAGACATGTATCTGCTTACATGATCTCATCAGCGTTCAGACTAGCTCTATACTGTTTCCATTTCTTTTACATATTTATTTGTTTTTTCTTATACGTTTTGGACAAATGAAGACAAGTAGTTATCACTTTGCATCAATTCTTCACTTTTCAGTCTTTGTATCCAAACACCAACTCTACAAAACTGCATTATTAACTCAGCATCTGATGTATTATTTGTGAGATTTCTTTTACAGAAGTTTTATTTTAAAAAAAATTTCATTTTTAATATCTTTATTTGGATATTAAAAATTTGGAAACAAAATTTCCATATGGGATCAGCCTTTCTATGCCTTTCGATCCTGCAAATAGAACCCGATAAAAGAAACTGATGCAAATTGATATCATTGTATATCCTTGTTTCCTATCAGTTTTGAAGAAATACACCAGCATTTCACCAACAAAACGCTACTAATGAGAACCTACTGTAAGCTTGATATAGGGTTGAAATGGATCCATTGTGATTAATAGTAGTAATGTCAATAGTAACTGGTTGATAAGGGTGCTCCAGGAAAAAAGGAGCATGGATTTATTGAAACAATTGTTGTCCTGATGGGATTTTGGCATCAGCCTAAAGAAAGCCATCAATACAAATGGGATTCTTTGATTGAATCATTGACAGAAGCGTCATCATAATTTTTAATATATATATATATATATATAAAGGTATATATATTTTTGAATATAATCTGAATTGATCCTTTTTAATAAATTCATAAATTCTTGATTTACCATTTTTAGTACTATAATTTGTCCAAAACAGACCAAATTAGCAAACTAGGACATTGACAAACTCAGCTCTGCTACGACTATGTGAACTTAATGGTCACGTGCCATAGAGCACCATAGTGACACTGAATACTGAGAGGGAAGGGAAGCCCTTGGATCACAGGTTTCACTTTATGTACAGTGCTGTAGGGGGAGTTCCTGAATATTCGAGTCACACATTCTCCCATCCACTTACTTGTTAGAAGGCTGGTTTGGGAAGCAGACCATACATGCCTGTGTCCTGAGTAATAGATCAGACAGCCAGGACCATGCCTTTGCCAGATATATCCCTTGGTTAGACATTCTTTTAGATATTTTATATTTTTATTATATATACAGATGACATCACAAAGTAATTTAATAAAGGACTCATCTATGTAAGACATCACTTTTTGGCTTCTTTCATATCCCTACAAGCACATCCTTGACCCCTGACTGCAATTTTGAGCAGTCGGCTACTGCAGTGATTGCGAGTTAGGATGTTGTAGTAATAAAGAGTTAAATGGTGTACTTGTGACGTGCATTTTTGTGTAAAGTAACTAAGTTATGTTTCCTCGTGATGTTTTATGTCGCTGGCTGACATTTACTTGAGTGATTGAATCGATTGATTATATTCATATATATTATTTGCAGTATTTTTGGAGTTGCCTAATTTTGGTAATACCATATTGATTGTGAGTGGTTGTTTATTACACTTACCTAGCCGAAGAAGGGTTAATCATGACTTGGGTCCTGAATATGCTTGTAATGGGTTTTAAGAGGACTATACATACCACTATATTTTTATGTGGAGTCTGCATTAAAACACAAGGTAGTGCATGGGATGCCATATATCGGAGCTGCTCCACTAGACACATTGCGGTAGATTTACTATTTCTCCATTTCTTTGTGTTTGCTAACTCTGTGACAAGGTGATTTTACTTTAGTTTGACTTCTATTGTTGTGCACAGAAATATATAAAGGTGGCATCGGAACGTTCACCGCTCTGTGCCAGAATGCAGTCAAACCTGATGGCTTTCATTTGTGTACATTATAAATAATATGTATTAAAATGTGCTGAAGAGGCAGAAAAACAGCAAAATCAGTCACAAACATTATGATAAATTAATCCCATTGTTTTAATTTCTCCTAGGGGTAAACTTTTGTGATGTGGCACCCTATGGGAAGTATGTGGCCCATCGACTGCATTGCATTGTTGAGATGCACTTGCAGTATTCTTTTTTTTCAATGCTAAAGTTTTTTTGGTTTTTTTTAAGACTTCTTATTTATGCATTTCCAGTTCTCCTTATAAATTAAATTACTTCAAGCAGTTACCATGGTGTGTGAACCAACTGATTCCCAGTACAAGAATTTTTGTGTGCCCCTCCCCCCTCCAAAATGCCTTTAACCGTTCTTCCCTGCACTTTTGATAAAGACCAGCTCTCCAGCTCATTTTCCCCATATACATCTCTTTCTATGTAACTGCATATGTGAAAATTCAAGTAAGTTAATTTTACTAAATCCTGTGCTGCTGAAACCTCCTGGCAGGCGAAGGATCTGAGCATTATGCAGCCTGTTGGCAGTGGACAGGTTAAATTGTCCTAATAACCAGGCAGTATTTAGTAAAATCAAAAGTGCTTTGGCGCTGACAGCTTTATATCCCTACTGGGTAATATTCGCTTACTTGAATTGGCAAGGTCTTTCGGCTAGTAATTTACTCCATAAGATTTCAGCATAAAGGCGGATGATTGATGACGGCAAATGCCTATTTATGAAATTGTTGATTAGAACTTGTAAATCCGCGGGGAGTAATTGCCTTCTTTTATTTTTACCCGCACTGTATTGTAAATAAAAATCATTTGCAGATATTGTGATTTTTCTTTCCCCCCTTTGTGAGCTGCGGCTTCTGGTGTACACTGCTAAATATCTCGGAATACTTTTCTGTTTCTTTGTGCTACTGGAAAAATGTAAAACCTGTTAAACATTTGCGTGCTGTAAAAACATTTGTTCAGGATTTACACACACAACAGAAATATTATTGTTGTCCACAGAAATTTATATTATTTTCTTTAGAAAAGCCTGAGAAGGACTTTAATAATGAGAGTGATTTGCCCCCAGGTGGTAAATGTGAATTGTATAGTGACAGCGAGAACATTCAGCTGATACCAGTGGCGTTACATCATATACTGAGAGATATAGAATTGTGGGAAAATATTCCCCCCCACCAAGAAATGATCTGATTGTAGAGCCAACCATAGTATGGTTCTGATACCACCTCGCATGGGTGCTTAAGGCTGGGGTCACACTAGACGTACTCGCAGAAAGCAGCCACCATGTACTTGCTGGCAGATAACCCGCTGCAATGTACAGTAGCAGCATAGTGGATGGGATTTCATCAAAAAATCACCCATATGCTGTCAAATAGTGTGCAAAGTGACCCACAGCATGTCAACTATCACTGTGGGGTTTATCAGCGACTTTTATCCTTTGCATCACCGCAGACGATCTGCATTGATTCTTACAGTTGTGCCCTTTTTCAGGAAAACACACGGATGGAAATTCTGCAGTGTGTCCGCCATTTGTGACCCCAGCCTGAATGTGAATGTAATTTCTTAGGATCCCTTTAGTTTAGGAAAAATGCATTGATGCAATCATTTAAAATAATGGTAAATGTCTAAATATCTTTAAAAAGTGCAAGTTTCTGCTAATAAGGACTCATACACACTACCGTACCATGACTCTGTAAAGCTTCCATAAGTGTGCTGGTGCTGACAGCACATGTATGGGGCTGCAATGTAACAAACTTAGGCTCTGTTCACATCTGTGCTGATATTTCTGTTAAAATTAAAGCACCAGATCCATCAAATTATAGACACAAATGATGAAAGACAAACGCCTTTGACGATAATGGGGTCCATCAGGTTTCATAAAAAATAGCTGATTTTAACAGACATTTTACAGGACTAAATGAAGCACCCAACACCCTTTATAGAAGTCTGTAATGCCCTACTGTACAGAACCTCAGTATGCCTTTATGAGGAGCAGGGGCATAGCTATCAGGGGTGCAGTCGCTACCGGGCCCAGGAACCTCAGAAGGCCCATAGGCCTCACTGAAATATAAGAAGACATTAGTATTATAGATAGTAAGAGGTAAATGGGGGCCCGTTACATAATTTGCACTGGGGCCCAGGGGCTTCAAGTTACACCTCTAAAAGCATAGAGAAGTTTTTTTTTGCTGTAGTTTTCCATATAAGCATATATAAGCTGATAAGCAGATATCACAGTGGTCAGCTGGATTTTGTCTCACTGTTCGATTGCTCTGCAGTGCCACCACAGGGGAAATGAGGAATTACATGTTGGTGAAATCAATAGGTCGCCTGTGTAATACATGGATGTGCCTGATCCTACAGTGAGAGGGATTCTCTTTGTGAGTCGCTCTGGACTCATGCTAATAGATGAAGGTCACAAATGAGGAACTCCTCTCTATTAACTGACAATGACTGAATTGTATTTGTAACCCAGACAACCCCTATGATATGCAAACGTTAAAATGTAATATGGAAATATCTGACCATATAGTCATTTAATATTGTTATAATTTAATGGGGTATTCTGGTCATAACAACTTACCCTCTATCTAGTGGATCTGGCATAACTACACGGCTGGTGGTGGTCTGACCACTGGGATCTCACCGATCACAAGAACGGGGAAGGGGGTCTGAATCCTGGAGTGGTGGTGTGCATTACTGTTCTGTTCACTGTCTATAGGACATAAGAGAAAGCAAGTACAGAGGTCCTATGGACTTTAATTGGAGTGGTAGCGTGCATGATCAATGTACATTGTGGAAAGAAGATAACTTGTTAGTGGAATACTCCTTTAACACACTATTACCAATCTGTAGTCAGAAGCCTCTACAGTAAAGAAACATCGTCTTTTAATGAATTCTCTCAGTACTCCCACAGGTATCTGATTTTAAAAGCATCATTTATACAATAAAATCCTCCAATCCAGCATCTATTGTCTAGAGTCTGATAATTCATCACTCATTTCTAGCACAGAATTGCGAGGATATCTAGGAGCAGCAGACTGAGCAGAGATCACTATTCACAGTATTTGGGTAGTAGGTTGTCGTAGGTTGGTTCTCTACCAGTACAAGTAGAAGTACTGAAGAAGTTTTGTAATACAAGAAATTACCATTAAGCAACTAAATTAAGCAACTAAAAATTAAAGGGACAATTCCCTAATGTTAGAAGTGTCACCTGTTGAGATGCCAGTTGCAGAATATTCCATTGTACGCACCTTGAGGAATCAGCTGGGTCTTCTATGGATAGAAATGGCTTTTGTAGCTGCTCTTAGCCGAGGTACCGTATGGGTGACCCCCCCTATAAACTCATAAACATTCATTATAGAAATACTTTGTAACAGTAAAAATGGATTTCTATAAATTGCATTGAGCATTTGTAACTGTTAAGTCTCATGTTTGTGAAGTCAGCCCTTATATTCCAATGTGTATCTGATAGTAAAGACTCCATGCACACAGTCACTGCCTTAGAGGATGGATCAACATAGCCTAATGTGCTGTGTCTCTGACACTTGGCTCTCACAGGCTGTGTGCCGTCATATATGACACTCTTTAGTTCTTGTTGAAGAAGAATGAGAATGAGTGACCTGTGAAAGATAGACTGTAGACCAGGAAAATACGGGAAGTGTTTTTTTTTTTTTCTATGGCAATCTTTCCTTATGTGTGTGCTCTGCAGAAGTCACATCCACTCACTGGAGATTGTTGTGTTGTATCTATATATCTATTATATATATATATGAAGCAATTTGTGGGTGCTCATTTATTTACTTCCTTTTTTATATTATCAGTATTGCTGTGTTGTATCTATTATTTACTTTATATTTTGTTATAAATGTATAAAACCATTTGTGGGTGCCCATTTTTATACTTCCCTTTTTGCATTATCAATATTGCTGTGTTGTATCTATTATTTGCTTTATGTCATTATATATTAATTTGTTGGGGCCCATTTTTCTATTTCCCCTTTTTTGCATTTCATACCAACATCAGCATAGACAGAGTTAGAAACCAAAGCATGTCATTCATTACCGAAATTACCGGTAAGCGAGTCCTCACTATATACAGTATATACTGCATATTCCGACTCGTAGCTGCTCTCTTAAAAAAATATTATTTGAAGCTTGGCTCTAACAATATACTATGTATATAGGTGTCTGTTTTAATACATGTTTTTGACTGATATAAACTAGTATTGGAGACTACACTTCTTCAATGAAATTGTTACAGTATACTTTTATATAGCTAAAAATTGTGCTCTTGACATGTTTGGGCGTAGTGCAGAGAGAGTGCTCCTAAATCAAGGACAATAGACTATTTCTGTTTAATGCAGCTCAGTGAAAGCTTTATGGTTTCTCTCTCTTGTGTTGATAGAAAGACATTGACCCAGATTTACTAATAGTTCAACAGTGTAAACCTAGACAGGCAGTCTGAATATGCGCCAGGTTTATCACAGTGGCTGATGCTGGTCTGGATGATAAATCTGGCGTATCTTCAGACTGCCTAGTCTACATTTATACCACCATTTGCTCACTTTGGGTCAGAATTATACAACACAATTTTTCCTCATCGTGGCTTAAGCTACGCCCCTTTTCTGAAAATCCACATCCACATGTCTAGAAAAAATGTTAACCAAAATTAAAGACATATATGCCAAGATAACTTTATGGAGTTATAATATGTTTGAATGACAATCCTGGGAAATCTGTAACCGTCCAGAACCTTTAATAAATAGTATCTATAAGAGGATAAGGTGTATTGCACCCCCAGAATAGCCCCCCAAACTACTAATCTCTATTTTATGGCGTCCAAAGCAGCATGCCACAGTGTTTGTTTCTGATGGACTCAATATATAACCTTCTTTGTAGAGAAGAGGTACAGAGGTGCAGTATGGAAAATACATGGTCAAGAATCTGCTTATGTACTGAAGGGGAGGCAGTGACCGGATTTTTTTTTATTTCTTGGGACTTGTATAGCACTTGTATTCTGCAGCCCTGTACATTGGTTTTGTTCACTAGCACAAGTGGTCATAACAGTCATATTTCTCTCTCTCATATGTCTCTATGTCACACAAGCAAGCACCCACATAAAGATGGCCAATACATTTATTTATGGTGGCTGTTAAAAAGCCCTAAAAAGGTGTCCTGTGCCAGGGGATCACTGTAGTCAAAATTTGCCATGGCCTGATCAGTGGGGACCTCTCCTTCATCTGGGTCATTGGGCATCTTGGTGGCATTGGGGACTGGGCTGTTTGTACACCAAGTCAACTGTTAGGTCAATCTAAGGGGAAGATTTTCTAATGAAATTATACTGCGTAATTGAGAGCAAAAAAAACCCCCAAAAAACAAAAAAAAAAAAAAACAGGCATAGAATCATTGCACCATACTTATATGTGCGTTACAATTTTTTCCACCATGTCCAATAGGGGAATGTGAATGGATTAGTAGACAAAGGGCATAGCCTAAGATGTGGTCCAAAAAGTGGTCCAAAATTTTGGCCCAATTTTTTTTACAATAAAATAATTTTTTTTTTTTACAATAAATTGTATAAAGATAATCTAAAGTGTCTAATAATGTGCTAGGTTTATCATTCAGCATCAGGCACTGTGATTTTCTATATTTGTGCAGGAAAAAAACAAATAAATTACATAGCAATGTATCTGTATCCCCAAAGGGATATATATAATATATATACGTATATATATATATATATATATATATATACTGCAGTGTGTGATGTTATACTTGATATTGGTATGTATGTGATGATAACAGGCTGCCTACTTTGCTACACCCTTTCATACTGATTCTCCTAATAATACATTTTTGTGGCTTATATGTGTATACTTCACTCTACATAAAAAGTGGGCTAACATCGTAGGTGGGCCGGGGGGGTTATTATCTGTCGCCAGATTCTATGCTTCAAATTTTGTTAAGAAGTTGAAAATAGACTCCTTAAATGCCGCTTAAAAAGTGCCCTGTGTCTTTTCCCTGAGGTTTGTTTCATATCCTGCTCTGTTATTAACAAAACTACATATTTAGTTACCAAAGGAGCACAGTGCACTGGATATGATGTTTGCATTAAGTGAATGACTGGGATACTCCCATGAAATATACATTATAAAAGTATGGAACATTTGCCTGACTTTCCACATTTAACCCTTAGTTGACGGGCACTAGATTAGTGATGAATTTCAAGTGGGTTTGTCAGGAGAGGAGGGGCGCGGTGACTTTGTGTGAGGCGTTAGATAAAGCAGCTTCTGTTTTTATAGCCATAGGTCTTTGGGGATAGCCCAAGTCTGTAAGCCAGAGATCATGCTGTGTTCCACCTATAGGACAATAGGACTCCGCAGGGAATCTGTAATTCAGACTATTCTCGTCACTTGTCAGCATGTTAACATCTCCGTCTTTCCAACTGTGTAGTCTGTCTTTAAGTAATTTTGAAATCTACCAGGCGACATATTCACTCCTGCGTACATCTATGTTTTTCTTCATGTTCTGTCTTATGAGTATCCAGTATGTGAGCGAAAGCAATCCGAACAATACTCTGCAGTATAAAATATTTGCTCAGCACCTATGAGAAAATTAGAATATCAAAAAATGTAAGACTGGTATGTTCAAATTTGGGGTAAATGGAAAGACTTCCAAAAATGTAACATATTTATATCTTTAACCCATGATGTAGACTGTGATATATTGCCTATAAATTATCCATAAAGATGAATGTCCCCAATTTTTAGCCCTTTCCCATGCCTAAATTGGTAATTCAATTGTGTGATGAGATTGAAAAATATAGAAACGTCACAATTCACTTTATTGTGTAGATATTAGGTCCACCCGTGCCCCACGTGACCTACCCTCTGGCCTGCCAATTGACTCAGTGTCTTTCACTGAAATGGACTTTCAATGCATTGCTATGGGAGTCAGATCAAGGCTGTCATAGGAATTCATTAAGAGTCCTGACGTCTGTTTCACCAAAGAACACTGAGTGATCAGCAGGTCAGAGAGGAGGCCATGTGGGGGAGCATTGAACCCTCTTTTTGGAAAACATTGCGGAGGGATTAAAGGATTGGAGGAGTCCTTCTTTAACTCAGTTTGTATTGGTGGTTACTGTAGATAATGATACTTTATGATATACTTGAGTTATGTGTGTACTGTACATGCATATTTTTATATATATTTTGGAGAAACTTTATTTCTATCTCTATTCTTTTCTAAATGTGTTTGTACCTGACATATATGTTTAAAAATATAAAAAGTTTACAATTTCAATTTAAGACGTCTGCTATAGGTCCAACTTCTGATACACCCAAGAGGAACTGCATCTGGCTCTACATTAACACTTCATAGGCTGCTATTATATGCCATCCATTGACATAGACGGTTGTCCATGGGATGGATGGGATGCTTGTTCTTCTGACAGCTTATTCCTCCTGACTCCTTCACAAACATGCACCCTCAGCTTGGCCTAGTGTGTTACATTGGGGAGAAGAGAATAAATTGGTACAGACACCTACTGCAGTGGTTTATCTTCCCCTGGGAACAAAGGAGAGACAATGTTAATATTCAACATATTCAGTCCTTCTTTACCTTGACATCTGCCATCAGAGGAGAGTCCGGAGACCCGCTTATACAATAGATAGCCAATTTTGCCAAAATCATGTTTGGCCAACACTTATTTAATGTACATGATTGTCTTTACGGTACTTAGTTTCAGCGTGGCGGACCCCCTTCTAAATGTACATATGCTAAGATAGCACATATAGAAAAAGGCTGTCAACCCTATACTGATTTATGGTATATATAAGTTGATAGAATAAAAATAATACCATCCTGTTTTGGGTGTTTGGCATCTTTGGATATTATACAAAGATCCATACAGGATATTATGTAATTCCTTGCTGAAAATATGCTCATAGGAAAGAAACTGTTTCTGTAAAATTGCAAGCAAATACAATCCATATGTGCTGCTGACGCAAGTTACGTAATTGTTGCATGTACAGTAGGTAAAGCCTTGTACTGCTTAGGATCTTCAGCATAAGTTAGCAATGCATGGGTTGGGCAAGAATATTAAGTTGCCAACCAAATAAGCCACAGTTAAGCCATCAGGTGGTTGCAGCTATGGCTTAGCTAAACTCAGTTTGGGCTCTAAACATAGGGTCTGACGTGTTAATGTAAGAAATGGCAGTAGTCTGTAGTCTGATATTATTAACAAGCTCTGTCTGTAGAGCCGGAAGCTTTGCTATTACACAGTGTTGTCCCCTCGCTTTTATTAAATAATTGTATTCCCCACAATATAATGATTCTGGAGCATCTTATCTTAAAACTCTCCATTGTGCTGTTCCTCTGTTATTCCTCCTAGAAATTTATGAATAAATTGACAACTGATTGTTATCAGTTGGGGGTGTGTTCCTACATACTATGACCCTGTCCAGTCAGTGTGGATTGTGCCAGACTGTGTAGGGACATGACCCTTTTTGCTAACACCCAGTTGTCAATGTATTCATAAATTTCTAGGAGGAGGAGCAGAGGAACGCCACACATATCTATATGAAAAGATGATCCCGAACTGTGTTTCCATGAGGAGTATTTCCTAAAACTGACATGTCAGGAGAGGTGACAAGTCCTCTTTAAATCTAAGCTATTGAGGTACTCCTGGGTGTAGGTGATAGAAAGTAATTCTGAATGTGGTAATAAATAATGGCCTCATATAAATCAGGGCGTAAAACTATTAAAGGCCAGATAGAAGTTTTGCAATAGAGAAGAATATTGCTGCCTGGGTAGTTGACTTGCTTGTTATCTGATGAAAGGTGTCAGAGGGTATCTGTTATATAGTTATTATGGGTCATGGCCTTTGTATCCCTACCTATGTTTTACAAAAATCCGCACATCTTGATAATGTTTAACACGCTCTTCACTGGTGCATTACGACATATACACCATTTTCCGATGCTTGTGTAATATTATTATTATTCTTTCAGTACATTAAAGAGCAGCACTTTATTAAAAGGGTTAAATGTGGCATTTATGCTGGATAGTGTTCGCTGGAACTTCACAGACTTGTGGGATTATTTGTGTGTGTCATTTACTCTACAGAGTCCCTTTATTTAGAAGGCAGCGATTACACCTCTAGAGAATAAATAATAACCGCCTTATAAATAATCACTATCTTTATAATGAAAAGGTTCTCTGTAGTTCATGGCAGCGGGGCATGGAGACGTGTACGCCTTCTGTAGCCTAGATCTGGCAATGGTATGAATTACATGTACACGGGTGTAATAGGAAAACTCCTGAATGAACTCTACACCAAGAGATTAGCAAAGTCCATGCACCATGATGTTAATTTACTGTAAGCGCAAAACTATACATGGAGATATAAATCAGAATTGTTTGTAGCCTGATTTTTTTTTCTTTAAGGAAAATATATATTTGCATATACAGTATTAACTATTCCAGTGAAGTATATGCTAATATATATATATATATATATATATATATATATATATAGTGTGTGTGTGTGTGTGTGTAAATATATTTGATTATATATATATATATATTATTTTTTTTTATTTTTTTAAAGTTCTAGTGGAGCAGAGAAGTACTGCACATAGACTTCCCATCCAAGAAATCTAGGACCTCTGTTATTTTTCTTGGATGTGTCCATCTGTTTTTGGCCTTATTCACATGACTGTGATAAACAGTCATGTGACAGTCGTGTTTCGAATGACTATCACGCAGCCATTTTAAAACCCATGAAAATGTATAGGTGTATTCATGTCTGTTTTTGATAGATAGAGCATGTCCATTTTGTTTTAACGGACGTAAGAAATGGTCCATCAAAAATCATATGGACATTTTTTGCTGTCATGTGAATAAGGCCTTATATAGATTTATCCGCCACATTTATCCAACATTTCAGTTTCATGGGTGATATTTATCAATATGCAGCATTTTATCAGACAATGAAATGAAAATACTGCAAAATGTGCTAAATGTATCAAAATGGCCCAAACTAATTAAAACATTTGATGTATGTATATATACAGTATGTGTATATGTATGTATATGTGAATATACTATATGTGTACTGTATGTATGCATATGTCTATGTATGTATGTATATATATATATATATATATATATATATAAAAGTATGTGTATATTTTTGTACAGTATGTATGCATATATGTATGTGTCTATAAATATATATATATATATATATATATATATAAATATATATGTGTGTGTGCGTATGGTTATATGATCGCTTCACACTAGCTGCTCATGTATTGTCATCTGGTGACTAGTCATTTTTTCTATCTGTAGAGATTCAGTGATATCATCGGATAGCTTTATAATAAAGATCACCGGTCCTATTATACATCCAGTTGTTGCTTTGTCTCTTAACGATAATCAATTAAACATGTACTCCTCTAATTGCTGCCAAATGAGTTAAAATTGACTCGATGCATCACATTCATTATGTAAAATGGACTTGAAAAGTACAGACTTTGCTCCTGTCTGCCCTCTTTGTATATGTAGTAATTATTTGTAGTCTACATTCACCGCACGGCTTGCCTTCTTTATAAATGTCTCTTACACTGGGCATAGATAATACATACACTGGGAAGATCTGAGCTCTAATGGCCATATTTTGGGCTTGGTTACTAACAGCCAGGGCTACTTGTATTCACAGGGGTCTCTTTTGATCAGCCAAGAAAGATATTTACAGTGTTCATTATACTAACTTCTAGCCATTGTATCATTTCTTTTTCTTCTAGGGGTAGACATACAATTTAGATTAATGTTGGCCAAACCAGACAATTGTGATAGGACTAGTTGGCCATCTTATGTATATGGGGTCCTCCCAACTTTCCTATAATAGATGGGGAAAAGATCAGACATGTTGAATTTCAATGCTCAATCTTTTGCAGGCAGCAGTATTTTAAGGTAAAATAACAGATACTATAATAGAACCCAATAGACCCCAATATAAGTTAAAGGGGCATAGCTGGTGTCTGTTGTGTGACAGATCCATTACTTCTGGAGTTACTGTTTTTTTTTTGTTTTGTTTTTTTGCTATGATGGAAATGGCAAACAGCTTTATTCAGACCAATGTATTCTTTTAATAAAGAAATAATATAAATTGTCTACTTTATATATGGAAGTTTGGATTCTATATAATAAATTACCAACATTTGCCTGAATAGATGGATCCGGCTAAAGCTCAATGTTTATATAGCAAAATTGGTTGCCTAGCTTGCGTGTTTGAGACAAGTTCACCAAAGTATCATGTACACCAGATTATTGTACGGCTGAATCATACTGAAGAACGGAGCCACAGCAAACAACAAGTGGCCATTGTTTCCTTGACAGTCATTGCTATGTTGTCAATAAATTGGGTGGTCTGTATAGTCATGCTGCCATATGGCCATATAACTGTGACTGTGTCCTAAGCCCGCTAAGGCACTTTATCCCAGGAAGATTTTGTTTTTATGATTGGGACAGCTATTTTGTGACAGCTAGAGGGATGTACCAGCGTAGTTCCATTTGCTGGGTACACTTTAATACCAAACATCTGCAAATTAGGAGATGGCGACCACCCACTGCAGAACTGAATAGGCATTGTTCAGGATCTCTTGCTTTATAATGTGCCCATGGAATGTGGTTGGCACAAACCCAAACCATTGTTCTTTTAAAAGACCTGTTGAGGCGGCTATGTTTATCCCTTATTATATGATAATGTATTAGTGCATGTATCTGCTTTCAACAAACTCATCCAACAAAAGCATTCGAGGATCTTGCTTTACTACATTTTCACCTCGAAATCTGATTTTTCTAGCAAAAATATCCTTAATACTATTATAATGTAGGATAATGACACTGATTATGCAATTTTTCTTCTGATATTAATTTGTAAAAGCTTTGTATAATTGAATTGTCTGCCTGTAAATGGTGATTGGTTGTATGTATGTCGCCAGTGATGAAAAGCACATGATACGTGGTGTTTGTAGCAAGCAACGAAGTCAACTTCTAATAAAGCAGTGGTGGCAATGAATTTGTGTCATTCTCAATGTGTCATTGTTGTCTGGCGTAACATGTTTGTGAACCATTGTATTAAAGGGGTTTTCTAAGAGTTATCTATTGATAATATATCCTTGGGATAGGTCATCCATATCTGATCTGGAAGGGGGAGGGGTCATATCCAACATCCAGGACCCCCACAGGTCAGCTGTTTGAAGAGACTTCAGGTGAGGTCTGCAGCTTAATCATTGAATACCAAGCACAACACTGTAAATTGCATAGGGGCTTCGCCTGGTATTGCAGCTAAATCCCGTTCACATGAATGGGACTGAGCTGCAGCTGTACCGCATGACCAATAAAACCTGAAGCTGTACCATGGCACAGTTCTGTAATTTCTTCAAACATCTGATTAGTGGGGATCGGATATTGATGACCTGCCCAAATCCTGGAACTACAATATAAGATGACTCAGCATATTGGTTAATGGAAGAAACATTTGTGAGTCCTGAAACAAATATCCCAATACTGTATAATACTGCTGTGTGCATGAACCCTAATAATTCTGATAATTGATTGATTCACATTGGATTATGTAACTATGACTAAAATGGTAGATTAAATTAGTTATGGCCTCTTCTCCATACTCTTAATCCTAGAGTCCCACCCCCCATGCTGGTGATGCCTTTTCGGAGGAGGGAACATTGCTCCATATCGTTTGGGGCTGTCCTCTGATCCGACCCTACTGGTTGAAAGTTAAGGCCATGACTGACGTGCTTTTTCTCCAAAGTGTCCCACTTTATCCCCTAGTGTATCTCCTCAATCTACCACCCAGACATCTGGGGAAAAAGACATCTAAGGGTGGGTTCACACTTGCGGCGGCACTCCATCCACCGCGAATCCGACCTAAATGTCGGAAAACTGGACAGGCACTGGATAGGGAAAGGTTTGCGATGCTTTGCTTAAAACCCCATTCACTTGAATGGGTTTTTAAAGCAATGCGTGGGTGTGCTCTTACACCCTCTGCGCCGTGAAGCGTTTTTTTTTTTTTTGTCGGACACAAAGTCCTGCATGTCCGACTTTGTTTCCAGCGGAAAAAAAAATGGCTTCACAGCACAGAGGGTGTAAGAGCACACCCATGCATTGCTTTAAAAACCTATTCAAGTGAATGGGGTTTTAAGCAAAGCATCGCAAACCTTTCCCTATCCAGTGCCTATCCAGTTTTCCGACATTTAGGTCAGATTCGCGGCAGACGGAGTGCCGCCGCAAGTGTGAACCCACCCTAAATTGTTCTTATATATATGCACTGCGGCTAAGACCCTGGTGGCTCTTCATTGGAAGAGTACTCAGCCTCCCACGGGCTCGGCCCTGGTGGCTCGTATTAAAGATGTTAGAAGTTTGGAGTACCTCACTGCTACACTTAACAACACAGTCAAAAGCTTTCCTGTCCATTTGGTCCCCGTGGGATACATACTGTATCCTCCATGGTCTCTGATCTTTCCCTCCCCCCCCCCTCTTGTTATTTTCTGTTGTCTCCCATCTCTTGGTTGTCTGTTTCCCTGTCTATGTTTAGACTTGTTATTAAGAATGGTTTTATTGCCTGTTTCTATGTTACCATTGCTTTTTTTTTCTTGTGTTTTTGTACTGTTTATGATAACTTTCAAAATTCAATAAAAGTTACAGTTTAAAAAAAAAAAAAAATTAGTTGTGACCTAGAACAAGCAACATATGGCTGTGTAACTGTACCATTAACATGAAGTTTAGGTTCGATCTATATGCCTTACCTACACTATATAATTTTAGCAAATAGCCATACTAGATGTAGCCGCTTATTGTGTCAGATTTTTGCAATCCTATTGTTCTCTCGATCAGCTTTTGATGAAATTGAATGGAATAAAAATTATTTTTTTTTCTCAGCCGATAACCAGCTTCAGACTTCGGGTTTACTCATCTACGTTGCCTGACGTCACACCTATTGCTTTGATCAGTCCCTGTTTCCATGTGGAACTGAGCTGGCAACTATATAATTTTGTGAGGCTGCAGCTGCAGTGGAAGATTCATTATAGACCTTAGTCCAGGTGAGAAAGGAATTGTAGTCTACAGATATCCAGTTTAACAAGAGCAATGGAAAGATTTCCTGAGGGTTTCAGAAGGGAGAGAATGAATGATCATGTAATATAAATGTACTGTAAATTGTGGCTGATGTTATGGAAACATCAGAATATGTCATCAGTCCAAGCGGAATATTATGTGCAGGTCTGAAATACGAGTCCTATCTAAATCTGATGTGATGATTGGGTGTTATATTAAGGACAATGAGAGATTGGCTTCTCTTTAGTTCTGTCATATGTTTTCCTTCTTATACCTTACCTATGGGCTTACTGTGACATTTATCATTCGCAACATTAGGGCTAATTTATCCAAGGGTTCCCAAAGCCAGGTAAAACCTCATCTTCTCGAAATGACACTAGCGGAGTTATCTAGTAAATGCATACTGAGCCTCCCATACTGAGCATTCCCAACATTTCTGGCCATACATATTGGAGACATACATATATGTCGATATATGTTGGACCAGTCGACCAATTAATTTGTATGGCAGTGTCATGACTTTCATCTGACAGCAGATGTTGGGGGAAAGGAGGATCGAGCTGTTGGATTTTTTTTCTTATAGGACATAAGCCACTGTCAGAGGTGTCTAACACTAGTTTGTTCCCCTCTCCATATTTAGAACACAGGCTTGCTCAGCCAACGTGAGCGTAAATGTATATGGGAGGGTTTGGAGTCAGTAAACAAACTTATCAACCAAAGAAGAGTCCTACCCTGTTTCACCAGGACACTGCCTAAAAAGTCCCTAGAAATTCTGCTTACTTTATGCAAATAAACATAAGCCCTGTTGCTGATAAAGTACCATCCTAAAGGTCTGGAAAGAGGCTCTCCCCATATACTTGGCGTAGGCTTTCCCCTACTCAGATCCCTGTTGGCTGTGCCAAGTGGGGTTAGTACTCTAGTATACATAGCACTCTACATTTGTGTGTGATGTGCTTTATTCCAAACCTGATATATGTCCTTGGCGTGTCCATTAGAAGATGCCTTGGAACATGTTACAGATACTAGAAATGAACGTGATCACTCCTGGTGACAAGAACCATGAAATCTTGATGGTGATGATAATCTTCTTGCATTGTTAGATGGCACTCTAGTAAGCACTGAACCTATCTGTTAGCTTGTGTGTTTGCTGAAAATATCAGTGGAGTGAATTGGGAAAGGGTTTGACAGCCAAGGTGAAAAATGCTGTTGGACAGCAACCATATCAACATGTAACAGGGCTCACAGGCTATCAGGAAGTATAGTGCTTGCTGTTTGCTTACTGAGCAAGCATAGAAAGCAACAAGATACTTGACAATGTGCCATTATCCATGCCCTCAAGCTGAGCAAGGATGTGATCTTTTACCTGTACCCAAAGAACGCAGTGGGATCTGCTTGAAGATGTGTTCACTTGGTATCGGTGTCTGGGAAAGAATCTACAAGGTTTTCACATATTTACAGCTCAGTAAATCGACATGTGTTTTTGTATGCAAACTTACACATAGAATTGAACGTATATTCCCCTATTCCAAAGGCGTAACATAAAGCTTCCGGACCCCAATGCAAAATCTGTTCCAGGCAACCTATCACATGTCATTTATAACATTGGTGTCTTCTTATTTGTAGAGGGGTCTTTGGGAACTAGGAGTTGTATGCAACTGTTACTCCATCACATCTTATACCTACTTACAGATTTTTTTATGGTCTATCCTTAATGCTTAGTTCTTGCCTCTGACTATTTCTGTCCTGGGGACAGTAGCCTGCTGCCTGACTTTTACCCTGAACTAGGGACCTCTTAGCTCTTTGAGTGGTCACACAGCAGCAGACCTCAGGCAAAATGCTGCAAGATGACTGGTGACTGGGGCCCCCATAGTGATGTCAAAATGTTGTAAAATAATCTAACCATTTTATCATATGGATTCATATTTTGGTTGAGTTGCTACACACAGCCTATCTGTATGGGGCTTGAAGGCTGAAGACCCAAATTGGTTTAGGGGCCCCCTCAGGGAATTCACCAGCTCCTCTGTTTGCCAGACCAATGCTATGTTTTTATTGTGCCTTGGCATGTGTTTGTTTTTGGGGGTTTTTTGCAACTTGCGACAAAAATAGCACAATATCTGCTTGTGAAAATACACCCTAATAACAATATAGTGCAAAACAACTTCAAGTGTAATGGAAAAAAATCTGGTTAATCCTGTTACATGATCACATATAGTCAATGAGGTGCAGTCAGACCCAACGTACATTTTCTAAAGTCAGGAAACTGTGATATATATTCAATTATGGGACATGCTAGGATGACATTGAACAAATACTTGTAATAGTTACCAGTTCTTATTTCACACCGGGAAACACATATCTTTTTAGTGTTCCTAAACAGCTAATACACTCAGGCATTCACAAACTGCTGGTGGCAAATAACAAAATTAGCTAATTCCCGAGAAGTGAGAAGATAATAATAGTAATTGCCTCCCCCCGTCTTGAAGCATTGCACAAGGTTTTATTCAGGTTTCCTCTGCAGAGTGAAAATGCATTGGGTCTGCATATGAATGAATGAGAACATTGCCAGGGCACTGACTACTGAACGGATATTAGATCTATTTATTTAGATGGGGGTTCCAGGTTACTGAGTTTTATCCTCTAATACCCTGAAGAAAGTTCTATTAACTATTTAACCTCCTCGCTAGTAACAGTATAAATGCACAACACTACTTTTCTTAAGAGGGATCTAAATGACAATTTTTAAGAATTTACACAATATACTATATCCTAGTAAGTATTTTTCACAATAAATGTATCTAATATTGCATGAACGTTGTTAAGTTTTTGATATTTTAAATTGGTGAAGATGTGATGATTTGGGATAAATTTGTGGGTTATATTTTAAGCCAGCAGATGGGCTGCAGATGCGACTTTTACAAATTTGGAAGTTTAATGATTTGTCTTAAGCAGTGTATCCCAACCAAGGCGGAATAAATGTGAGCATACAAGCACAAAGTGTTGTTCTTTTTGGTGTAAATGTATAATATATTAAGGAGAATCCTTTTCATCCAATTAATAATAGTGTACTATGGATTTTTCATATTAGCAATTGAACTACTTTCTCTAGCAACATCGTTGCTATAAACCTAATCTATATTAGCGGCATGTGTTTTTTTTTTTTTGTTTTGTTTTTTTTTATACTTGAATTTTAGGTATGGCTAAATTCACACCATATTTGGAGTGCTGTGTGATTGGACCATTTGCATGACTACAGCTGCATACATCTGCCCTACAGTGGCATTAAACAACACACGGAACTGTGTACATGTTGTTTTTGTATACAGTTGTACTGAAAATTGCAGTTTACTATACTTTTAAATACAGTTCAGGCTACAGGATCCAGATGCATCTCTGCCATGTGTATACCAAAGCAGCACTGTTATATTCTACTATCAAAAGGATGCAAAGCTAGAGGAGCAATTCCCCAGTAGCTGCTGGTGAACCCTGGGAGGAGAGGCACGATAAGGCAGTGAACTCTAAGCTGAACCCCCCCATTGGCCCTGCCTACTTGCCTGAACTGTCCTAGGAGACAGACGAAAACTGGGCGGCGATCCCTTCTTGATATAAGTGATAACACAGAACACAGACAGGAACAACAAAAGGGAGGTCAGCTAGCCAAGGGGTCGGTAACAGTCGAGCAACGCAGTACAGCATCAAAATCCAAGAGAATAGTCAAAGTTAAGCCAGAGGTCAGGCATAACAATACAGGTAGCCAAACAGCAAGAGTAAATAGCCAGCACGCACGAGGCAATAGCAAGCACCAATGTGAAAGTGAGCAAACAATAAATAGGAAGGAAGAACCCGCCCCAGACTTGATAGGACGATAGGCTGTCAATCACACAGATACGGCTAAAATTAACTATTAGAGGAGCAGAGGGAAACCAAGGTAAAGGAGATGTGTGTGGTGGAAAATCAATTAAGGAGGTGAGGGAATAGGACAGTGTTCAGACAATACAAGAAGAACCAAAAGGAAGGACTCACAGCTGGACCCGCTTCCTGCACCACAGCATGCGGCCGGATGGCGCAGAAGTTCGTACGGGTGCGGACGTAACAATATCTTTATTCACCGAAAACAGCCAGCAGCAAGGTTCCAGTTCCTTACTGGAGCGGTTATCAAGCAAAGTCTAGTATAAGTGTCCAAATATATACAGTATATATCATCCCACATAATTTAGATAAACAAATCCAATACATACAGTAATATCAGTTATGACATAAAATATACATTGATAGAACAACATAAATTACACCTGATAATAAATATAGCGCATCAATACAAATCATTTGTAAAAAAAAAAGTTAATCAGATACACCTATGGCTGTCACAAGCTCCAGATCAGCTGGTGGGGGGAAACCCGGGCATCACACCAGTGCAATACAGCACTGATCATCCACTGCCATATTTGTCAAAGCTTGACTGGCTGGTGCTCGTACATACATACTAGCTATGTTTAATAATGTCGTCTGGAGCATGGCTTATGCTGTTTAATGGAATATCTTCCTCTGGTCTCTATCACCAGGGTGAGTGTCTGTCCCCTGAGATTGTTGATTAATTATGCTAGCAACTATTTACTCAGTAATAATAATACTGTTAATATTTAATAGCCCATTGTATTGTATTGATGTACATTGTATATTATTGGATTATTTTTTGTTAATTATGTGGAATTATATATATGTTTGGACACTTGTACTAGAATTTGCTTGATAATGTCTTGACTTTGGAGATTAAACATTGCTACTGAATGCTATGGGTGAATAAAGATATTATTTTGGATGATATGTTAATTATAAAACAACTTTTCATAAATGAATAGTACATGTGAATATAAGACCCTTTGTAATAAATCTTATTAAAGAAATAGGTTTCCCTCTCCACTTATTAGGCTGCTCTCCTCTTTATATTCACTTAGACTGTTTATCTGTATAGAATCAGTCTCTGTACTCAGCTAATACACAGAAGTCTATGGTTATAGGAAGGGGAGGAGGAGGCTGTTACATGATTTATTACCTCATTTTGTGTAGTGATACAGTGATATCTTGGAGATACTTCTGTGTCAGAAGAGTTTCCTCACTCACAAGGTATCAGAGCTTATCAGCTGCAGTGGCTATACCAGTAGCTTCCTCCACCCCCTTCACTCTCTATAGACTTCTATGTAAAAATGTATTTCTTTAAAAAATATGTATTACAAAGTTTCTTATATTCAATTTCACTATTGGTTTGTGAAAGTTGTTTTATCATTGAAGGTACGCTTCAAAGGCTATGGTCACATTGGCGCATACCTTGGCGATATCCCCAACATATATGCTGACTGTACACATCAAATCTGCAGTGATTTTTTCCTAAATGCTTATAAACAGAAATGAAATGTGAGAACAGGAAGAAATGTTCACATTTTTATTATTTGCAGTAAACATATCATATTATGTGTGAAGTGTATTTACTGGTTTATGTCTACTAATATAGAAACAGTATATAACACAAAAATCTAATAAAAACACTATAAGCTTTTTTATAACTGCCCCATGCTCAGAAAATGTGAAAAAAAAAATCCTCCCAAAATGTTTCGTAGCTGGTTACCAAACAACTGAAGGACAACTATTTAGTTAAGCTACAGCTTTTCATGCACTTCATCCACAGATATTTGGAGGAAACAGGTTGCACAAAGTTGCATGTATACAGTTGCATGCCATGCTCATTCCACTCTCTAGGGTCTGTCATAGAGTTGGTTATATCAATTTTGCGAATGTACCTTATTACATGATATTACTGACATATTGTATGAGGCTTAGGCTTCCCATACAACTTAGATAACTGTTAGAACAGCTCTCTCTCCTGAAACCCCTATAGACATGTTGCATCTTAATGGTGAGAGGGGAGAAAGCACCTGCCACACACCTCTGGCAGCAACTTATGTCCCCAAGAAATGGTTATGATATTTTTAATTCCAACAATCCGGTCATTATCGTCCCCAACAAGTACCGTAAGGGGAGAGTCGGAGTGCCCCTATACATTAGATGGTCCACTGGTCTGTTGGACAACATCAATCTAGTGCATATGGTCAACTATCATTGACAAAACCAAAAGTTGTTCTCCATGAACATTGGCATATCCAAGACAATAGTGGATACTACTTTGTATAGGCAACAGTTATTTTTTAAAAACCTTGTGCCAAGTAAGAGGGTCACATACCAATATCACATTTTGTTTTATTTGGTACAGGAGTTTATTGTGCAGCCTGGCACCAAGCTTTTTTCCTCCATGTTATCAAAGCATGTTGGTGAACCACTTATATTAATAAGCTGGATCTAGCCATTATATAGAAGTATATACAAGGATGAATGCTCATTTCTGTAATCCTCCCTATTTCATGTAAATCATTTGCGTAATGAGTAGCCAAAGTTAAGAGTTTTTTTTTCCCCTCCGCCTTTTAGTGCATGCCACGGAAACCTCATATGTGTTGTTGGCCAGTAAACATGGCCACCATGAAAAAGAATAAAGTCAAATAAAACAAGTAACAACAATGATGCCTTCATTGTTCAGGAACAAGGCAACATTATAGAGCTAAATCAGCTCTAAACCCATATTAAACATGATAGCTTCCTTAACTCCTTTGCTGCCAAAGGGGTCGGCGGCACATTGAAAGTCTTGCTGGCAGCCAAGTGGTTGTAACATCTATTTTTCAGCTAATGACTTTCCTGCAGATGAAAATAAAATGTCCATATAAAAAGATGATTTATTAGCAAAAGGCTGAGACATGGAGGAGACGCATTAATAAGATCCAGACTTAGCCATGCAGAATCTTCCTATTTTTCCTATGTTATGTATGAGAAATAAAATAAGCATTGCTTGCATATAAAAAATAAGGAGCCTTGACACGCATAGTCTGTGAGAACAGGGCTGATGAGAGGAAGAATAAGGAGGTGTAACAGTGGCTGTTAAATCCTGGAAAGTTTTATAAAGCATGTATCTGGTCCCTTTTAACCTACTCAGTCTTCTGTACATGGCTTTTTCAACATACATACTATATATATAATAGGTTCCTTTGTCTAAAGTTCATCCTATTGGTAACAAAGTAATCGGCACCAAAGACATTTTTTTCTTTTATTGGAGGACATTTTATTTAACTGGTGCAAATAAAAAGTGCAGAAGTCTCTGATATCAACCAATGAGATTTCAACATGGGTAGAACTTACAGTGCTGCAAGGCAGCCGTGCTAACCACTGAGCCACAAGGCTGCCTCAGAAAAGCAGTCTGATTGGTCACTATGGGCATCTGTTCTTTTTCCTTTTGCACCATGTTCAGCATTGTTTTGAGTCAAGTTTAACATTGGCAGTTCTAATGTACTTATAGTGTCAAATCACAAAACACAAATAGGGGAGAGGGAAAGACTTGGGTGGGGCAAAACTCTTCTGGTTCCTGAAGTTTCCCAACCCATTCTCCAACAATCGGCTCCTAAAGTTCAACTTGACAGATGTCTTATCAACCATCACTTATTTACTTGATTATTGCACCCCTTCACCACTGATCCCTAGCATCCTTACTTAGAACTTCTCCCTATTTTTCTCCATACATGTAGTGTCTTTGGCTCATGACCTGTACACAATAAGGAAATCATAGCTAGTTTTCTGACAAATTCCAGAAAAAAAGTTTCTACATTTATGGTCATATCTATTGACAGCCAAGGACAAAAAAAATATCACTAAGATGGCTAGAGAAAAACTTTAAAACTCTGCAAAATGTTTAATTACTTATAATTGCAAAAATGTTTAACTTTACTTGTCTATATAAATAGGTTTATGTTCGTGGGAAAACCCCATTAATATAAAACTGCTTTTGTCCTTCCCTCCCGACACTCTGACTCTTGACCATGGGACTGACTCTGCTCTATTCCGATGGAAAGCAGGATGAGTAAAGTGGGGCCAGTCATGTTATAAAGGTTGGTGTATCAGTCTTGTATTTCAGCCTTCACCTGAATCTTTGTCACATGATCAACCCCACTTTTTAAAAGCTCAATATGAGCATGACGGGATACAGAAAATATTTATGTACCTACTGCATTGCTTAATACAATGCTGGACTTTTTAGTTCCCCAGTTTAGCCATCTATGTTAATTTTTTCCGTGTCCTTTCAATGACTTGTTATGTTCTGTGATAAGATGTCAACATTTCAGCTATCACTGTCAAGTTAAACTTTGCCACACCTGTAAAAACTTCTTAACAATAATAATTTATGTATAATGATCTTAGTTTGTTTTCCTCTAGGTGTTTTAGTGTTAGCGGTTATCAAAGCATCTTAGTTCATGTCTCCCCTTCTCTTCTCAGGACTTATGCTACCTGTTTTTTGTGTGGTTGAGCAAATGGACAGTCGGGAAGAACATGCTGAGTTTGTGCTGGTTCGGAGAGATGTCCTTTTCAATCAATTGGTGGAGACGGCTCTTCTGGCCTTAGGATATTCTCACTCATCTGCAGCTCAAGCACAAGGTATGGGAGATTGTAATATTTAATGTCTTGGTTTCTGGATGGTAAGAAGACTTCTCTGTTCACAAGGGTCGTGACTGTCAGAGATGACTAATATTTTATGCTGTAAAACTGGTTAGTACACTTATAAATAGCATATTTTCATCAGAAAAAAATTACCTGTAAATATAAATCTTTCAGCTGTCCTCTTCTGTCATGTTGTTAGAAATTCTGCACCGTCATCTCTTTCTATACCTACAGACATTAAAACATGCCAATTGACACCCAGATTTCCCAGAAAACAAAATAGCGATCTTCTTAGTAATGCAGTGATACAAGCCCTTCCTCCTATGTTGATAACCCAGTAGGCAGCCATACTAAAGCTGTCATAGGATGAATCCAGCACTCCATTATTTCAATTATTCTTATCCTATCAACAAACAAAAACTTGCCTGGCAAAGCAGTGTAACAAAGGGTGAGTTCACATCTGCACTGGATATCCGTTTTTTTGCTTTGTTCTGTTATAGGAACA
Source organism: Leptodactylus fallax (assembly GCA_947044405.1). Lineage (NCBI taxonomy): Eukaryota > Metazoa > Chordata > Amphibia > Anura > Leptodactylidae > Leptodactylus > Leptodactylus fallax. The sequence goes on along the minus strand of CAMRHE010000077.1, from coordinate 3,920,437 downwards.
AAAAAAATGGAAATCCCAATATGAGCATATTTATTAAATGATGGACACCAAAGGATCCTAAAACACCCTGTTGATTATAATGGAGCCTGTCGGGTATCCATTATGGTACCTGTAATTTTTTTAACTTTTTTTTATTTTATTAATATTTTTCACATATAAAATAGGAAATTCATCATCAAAGTAAGCATAAAGTACAGGCAATATGGTCCAAGTTAAGCCCATAGGTGACATCTTGCGCAAATCTTTGGAATTGGCATATATCGATTAGTGCCTTGCCATGATTTGCTGAACAATTTTATCTGTCCAAATAATACAATCTTACAGTGCCCAAATAACATTGCTGTAAGGTACCTAAATACCACTGGTAAATAGTCAATTTAATAGCACTGTCCTATCAATAAACTAGAAAAGCATCTTCATCCTGTGCAGTCACCTTTCCATAGGTCTGAACATAAGCGTAGACTCACTGGATAGTGACAGGACATGGACGGCACAGGACCCCTTAGGCAGGCCATGATTAACATTTATCAGCTATCCGTGGTATACATCTCATAGGCAAAATCCTCTCTGATCCTACAATTATAATTAATCCCATTGACTGTAGAAAATATAAAAAGGCCATACAATGTAAATTTGTAGGGAATGGGAAAAGCACCACGCCAAGCACCAAGACTTCTCGAGAAGCCAAATATATTTTTCCCATTCTCCATTTTATTGAAGGACTGTGCCACTAGGCCTTCTTTTATTGTCTAGGTTTAATCTTTTACTACATGGCCACGTCCCCAGTTACTTTTTGTAGCAGTGTGTCTGCTGTGTGGGAAATCATCTTTCCATCTTTTATGATTATTTCCATGCTGGAAGTAAACAACATAATGCTGGATAATACATAGTTCTATAATTGTCACATTCTTTAACCTATTAAGATGACCTTCCTAATAGTTCTTGACGTGCACGCCATTAATGAGTGCCCAGTTAAGTCGGCATAGCAGGGCAGTGCTGGGCTATAAAGCAGTTTATTATTGTGTAAGGTAATATTTTCCTTTGGATTGTGTCATATGAACATGGTTAGCAGCTCCGAATAAGAGTGAGTCACACAGCACACTTCCAATGGGGCCTTTGTCCTCTTCAATTACACATGAATGTAAATCTAATTGTATTTATGGTTGGACTTCTCATTGCTTTGCTGTTTAATCTAATATTGGAATCACATCTTTATGTTGCAGCCCTCAGAGGCAGAGTTTTATGGTTGGTCTTTGGTATTCTGTGAAAGAAAATATGCGGGGAAAAGGAATGTATCAAGCTCTAATTAATGTCTTTATAAGAAGCCATCATGGCAATGAGCACAACAGTAGAGACGGGGACGGACACAGGTTGAGTATCCTTGTGGCAGTTATTGTTCAACAAAATGAAGATATGGCGTCCAACCAAACCAGAATAACCATTTTACATCGATTTATGGGTTCCAGTTAGCTACATTATAAGAATTGGATAAGACAAATATAATGCCCATTTTACTTTATTGCTTTATTGAGATCCTGCAAAGCATCTAATTCAATTTTGGGGTTAAACTATTTTCAGATGCCATATCAGATTGTACACTTTCCTGCGGCCACCAGTGGCAACATCTGAATTTTTTCATATTTTTGCCAGACAGAAATAAAAATAGCATTGGTGCATTCTCTTGTTGGCACAATTCACCATAATCATAGCTTTGTAGAAGGTTAGCGCAAAGCATGGCTACTGCTGTCTTCAGATAGTAGACGGCAAACATAATCATGTATAGATCCACAAAGGTTCATCTTCATCCATCTCCATTTTAAAGGACAAGTGGGGTCCCAGTCCCATTCTCCATTGGAATGAATAGTATTATGGCATGTATTGCCATGCCATCTTTCTTGGTATACTCTTTTTTCAAAATTCAATTTCATTTCATTAAAGAGTAACCCTGCTTGTATAGACCCCACTATTTTGGGAGCAGGGACTGAAAACCATCACAATATCAGGTCTGGTTGGGTACCATTGACAGGTTGATTTAAAAGCTTGTAAGGCATGAACTGGTCTGCCATAAAAAGGAAAAACTTCCCACCTGTTCCCAAGTGTTAGGAGGTAAAGCCACTGTATAGACTGGATTCAAACCTTGGCATTCAAAACGGAATGAACACAAAGATGGATCTATCCAATGATGGCGCGAATGGAGCCTGACAGATCCCATTGACCTTTAAGGCCTGTCAGGTACCCATTATGGTTCCTGTAATTTTGCTGGACAAAAACGTCCTCCATACAAGATCTCATTCTGGATATTTGACAGAATCGGCAGCAGAGGCCCCTGATGGAATTTCCAATGCAGATGTGAAGCCTGCCTGACCTCCTTTTCTAGTGAAATAGTAAGTGGTGAATAATACAGAGTCTCCATAACAGCTTATGTACACTATAGCACAGAGTACAATACATGTGTCTTAACCCTGCTCCCTGGTAGATCACTTCTAATAGACTCCACAAAAAGTGCCTATATTACTAAACTGTAACCACTACAAGTATATCACAGTATAACTTATACAGGGCATATTCTAATATTGTGATAATACATTTATTGTTTGGGTATTAGTTAAGCTCTTATGCCTGGGGTCAAAAAAAAGGGCAAACACACAAGCTCATTGTGCTCTGAATAACTAATCGATTCCTTCCTAATTTTTTGGATACTTAAATGCTAAAATTTACTTCAGACTTTACTTGGATTATCCGCTTTTTATCTTTATAGTCAACTGGAAATGACAATCTTTAAAATAATCCACAGGGTAACCCTCATATCTTCTTAAAGCAAATGGAAAGAAAATATATAAGGGGAGTCTGGGATGGGCTTAAGTCTATTTCGGGTCATAGACAGTCAGTCTCCAACATAGAGGCAGATGTTAATTGGATTAACGAACTAAACCTATTCTTCAATAGATTTGATCACATACCAGCTCCTCCCACCCCAGCATGTCCTTTGCCTCCTGTGGCTACTTCCCACCAGACATGTAAATCTAGAAGTCCGTCATTATCTGACCACATTCTGACCTTCACAAGTGCCCAGGTGAGGGTGGGTTCACACCTGCGCTTCAGTCCGTCCGCTGCCAATCTGAGTGAAAATCTTGGGGAACGGGATAGGCATCGGATACCGACAGGTTAGCGACGCATTGGTTAAAAACCCATTCATTTGAATGGGTTTTTAAAGCAATGCGCGGGTGTGCGCTTACACCCTATGCGCTGCGAAGCCGATTTTTTTTTTTCGTCGGACACGAATTCCTGCATGTCCGACTTTGTTTCCGACGAAAAAAAAAGGATTCGCAGCGCAGAGGGTGCAATCGGACACCCGCGCATTGCTTTAAAAACCCATTCAAATGAATGGGTTTTTAACCAATGCGTCGCTAACCTGTCAGTATCCGATGCCGATCCCGTTCCCCGAGATTTTCACTCGGATTGGCAGCGGACGGACTCAAACGCAGGTGTGAACCCACCCTGAGAAAAGAGCTGAAAAAGATCAAGGCGGACAAAAGCAGCTGGGCCAGATGGCATCAGTGCAAGGCTAATTAAGCCTATGGACCTCAACGACTACAGACCTGTAGCATTGACATCCCACTTGATGAAGATCTTAGAGAGATTGGTTCTCACACATCTCCGCCCTCTAGTGAGCCCCACTATGGACCCTCTCCAGTTTTCGTATCGGCCAGGCATTGAGGTAGATGATGCCATCATCCTCCTTCTGCACAGGGCTCTGTCTCACCTGGAGAAACCAGGAAACACTGTGAGAATAATGTTCTTTGATTTCTCCAGTGCTTTTAACACCATACAGCCAGGGCTACTGAGAGACAAGCTGGCCCTTTCTGGAGTGGACCACCACCTCTCCAACTGGATCCTAGACTACCTCACAAACCGACCTCAGTATGTGAGAGCCCGAGACTGTGTGTCAGGTACCGTGATCTGTAATACGGGGGCACCTCAGGGTACGGTTCTCGCCCCTTTCCTCTTAACACTGTACACTGGAGATTTTAGGTGCAACTCACCTAGCTGCTACCTACAGAAGTATTCTGACAACTCTGCAATAGTAGGCCTCATCACAGACGATAATGACAGGGAGTATAGAGAACTGAACCGGGACTTTGTGGACTGGTGCCAGTGGAACCACCTGAGGATTAACGTTGGAAAGACCAAGGAGATGGTGGTGGACTTCCATAAATGCGGATGACCTCCTAAACCAGTGGACATCCAGGGGATGGGCATAGAGATTGTCAACACCTATAAATACCTGGGTGTGCTCTTTAATAATAAGCTGGACTGGGCAGATCACATGGAGGTCCTGTACAGGAAGGGCCACAGCAGGCACTACCTGCTTAGGAGGCTGAGAGCCTTTTGAGTCCAGGGAGCACTTCTTAGGACTTTTTTCAACTCAGTAGTGGCATCAGCCATCTTCTTCGGAGTGGCCTGCTGGGGGAGCAGTATATCATCCAGGGATAGAAATAAACTCGACAAGCTGATTAGAAGGGCCAGCTCTGTCCTGGGGAGCAGGGCTGTGGAGTCGGAGTCGGGGCTTTGGCGTACCGACTCCACAGCCCTGCTGGGGAGCCCACTGGACCCGGTGGAGTTAGTGGGTGACAGAAGGATACTGTTCGTGGTGTGCTCCATGCAGGAGAATAAGTCCCAACCCATGCCTGAGACCGTGATAGCGCTGGGCAGTACTGTCAGTGACCGACTACTACACCCTAAGTGTGAGAAGGAGCCCTATCGGAAGTCTTTCCTCCCGACTGCGGTCAGGCTGTACAACCAACACCGACCTAAGCGGAGATTAGTCCATACAGAGAAGTGAAATCTCTTTCTGTCTGGGATATCCCCCCCCCCCCTACCTTGGAAGCATTCTTGTATATGTTGTATTTGTATTGCTTATCTTTGCTGCTGTAACACACTGAATTTCCACATGGTGGGACTATTAAAGGATTTATTATTATTATTATTAAAGATTATAGCATTATATTACAGGTAGCATACTGAGCTCCAGCAGGGTTTACCCTTAGGCTACATTCAGATGACCAAGGTGCAAAACGACAGTGAAAAACGTCCATTTTTCATGGCTGTCTTGCACCTGAGGGGCGCCCATTTTCATGGATCCCCCATGCATTTGAGTGTATGGAGATATCTATGAAAACGGGTAAAAATAGGACTTTATCTACATTTTGACAACGGACCATTCACTGACATTGAATTTAATGCTGCCGTGTGACGTCACACTGCCATTAATCACTATTGCGTGAATGCAGCTGTAAAGATGGTTATTTTCTGCTTAAGAGAGACATTGCAATATACGGAAATAATGGATCATACCAAGCTATTCATGGTTTCAGTTAATACTGTTTTGGCCCTCTGTGTTATTTCAGTTTGACGTCCCTGCCTTAATCTGTCCATGTCAATTAAAGAACATAAATGGCGTTCTTTCAGTACTCAGCTTGTATGCCGAGTCTCCAGCACTTTGAAGTTAATGTTGCATCTTCTCTGTTTTTTGGAGATTTCAGCCTGTTGTGTTTGCAGATATATTGTGTGAATTACTATATTTGGGTAATAATCTCAAAAAGAACATGTTGAGATTATCTCAATTATTGGCAAAAGATATTAAATTTACCATACACATTTGATATACATTGGCCTATTCTGCTGACGTGCCAATCATCTATTGGGGACCTTTTGACTCTCCCTCAGTGGCAGCTGTTGAGGTAATAAGTTTTGGGCAATTGGATAAGTCACCATCAGCGGAGTCTTCCAGCACGTTCCTCCCTTCTTTCTTCTGAAAACATATATGCGCATGCAGCCAAACTGAGCATTCATATGTATTGGGGTGGGTCAGGGAGAGAGAGATGGTTTGGCCAACAGCAATCTAATATATATTACTAACTTTTAGACTCTACCTATTAAATAGTTTTTTATGGTTTTACATAATGCTTTTATATGTTGTCTAATAATGTGACAACGCAATGCACAATATAATGGCACCACATTTTATAGTGCCCTAATAACACCACAGCAGCAACAAGAATACTACTACTACTACTACTACTACTACTACTACTACTACTAATAATAATAATAATAATGTTATACAGTATAGTGCCCTCATATTACCTATATAACTGATTTGCATCCGAGAGTTGTAGTTGGTGCAAACTTTTCTAATTGTGTTGGGCACAGTGTAGAATACAGAAAAAGGAGATAGAATAAAGGGGGAACCAAGTCTGCAGGATCCAGGAACTTTAAAGGGAGTCTGTCACCAGGAACCTGTCACATATATACATAGGTTAGGGTCACCTAAATTAAAAGGTGTTTTCCCCTTGTGAATTGGTGCATCACTGCTGAGATACTGGCGTTTTTGACAATATTCTGTGCTCTTTTAAGAACGAGGGCATTTTCTTTGCTTCAAAGAAGCCTCCCATCACTGTGTGCCGTCCTCTGTCATCCTTGGCTTCTGATTGACAGGCCCAGGCAGGGTATCCCTAATCTCGCCTGACCCTGAGTTCTGTCACATTCGTCGCTGCTCATATTCTCAGCACATGAGTAGTACATGTGACACAGACCAGGCAAGCATCACAGCCATACTGCTCATCTGCATATTGACTAAAACAGTGATACCTTGGCAATGAAGGCAACGATTCACAAGGAGAAAATACCATTTGATTCAGGTGACCCTAACCTATCTATCTTTAGGGCTGGGTTGATATGCTGAGTTCTGGTGACAGACTCCCTCTAAGCCATACATCTGATGCTGCAGCATGGATGGTAGTAGCACATACTGTATGATGCACCATCTTAATGAAGTAAAAAGATTAACACTTGTAAGATATATTTATCAATCATGGAAAATGGTTTCGCTTGCTTTGATTCTATTCCTTGTCTGGAAAGCAAGTGGATTTATCGGCAGCCGTACCGAGAGGTCAGATGAGTTCTTTCTCTACTACTGTATTTTGTAGAAATTGGAGACAATTTTGAACATCTACAAACTTCTGTAGAGAATCCTGAATGTAAGGTCACACTGAAGAAAACTGAGTCTTTCTATCTTTGTGTGCTGGCTTTCTCTTTATTTATCCCTGATAGGCCTGGTTTCTCACAGCGCTGTTCTCAGACCAACAGCTGTAATATTCTTTTATCTAATGTCTATATGTATCTCTGGCACTCAGCGAGAATTTAATAACTACCTTTAGTTTATTACTTTGCACTACATTCACTGAGATGCAGGATCAACACTTGTCAACGTCATAATCTATTGATTTCTGTAGTAGACGCATGTTAAGAATGGAAAACAACTCATGGATCCCACATGAAACAAGTCTAAAAATGGCTATTTTAATCCAATGATTGTTGGCCTAGCTCAGACTAAAGCTGGTCATAGCCGATGGGCGAACTATTTCCCCTGACCCAGCTGTAACCATGCACGCTCATCTTAACTGAGCATTGTTATCTGAGAAACCTTTGGAGGCACCTCATCTCCCCTGAAAACAAAGGGTTTGATTGAAATATAATAGCCTAAGTGCTTATTCACATGACTGTCTTTTATGTACATGTTCCATACGTGTTATTTACAGAGCATAAGCCCGTAAAAATAGAAATGGAGATATTCTCTAGTTTGGTCCACTTTTACGGATTATAGACAAGAATTAAAATGTATGTATCTGTGAATAAAACGAACAGCATATGGATGTCATCCATGTTCTATCCTTTTTTTGCATACCAAACTCAATACATTGTAGCACATTTTTTTCCAAAAAAGTGTTGATGTTTTTCACTGATGTGAATAATTGATGAACCACTGACAGCAAATGTATGTAAAAAACAGATGTGTGAATAAAGCTTAACACTTTTTTTTCCTGTTGTGAAAGTTAGGACATCCTCATACACATTAGATGCTTAGCCAGTTCCCTTGAAATCTGTGGGTATATTTTTCTAAACTAAGGGCTTATACACCTGTCTGTGTCCTGGATATGGAGCCTACAGCTTTATATTACCTTTATACCTCCATGCATATAAAATCCTACTGAGAATACCATAATTTAGTTTTAGCCAGATTCATAGAGAAGCCCCTGTAATGCCTCAGTATGGATTTGAAGACATAAGGAGGTACATTAGGCCTCTTGCACCTCTATGTAAGTCCTATTATGGTTAAGCTGTGTTGTGATCCCTAAGATGGACAATTAAGAGATGACTGTGTTATAAATGTACCTGCTGGGAGATATCCTTACTATCGTAGAATGACCTCTTACAAATTACTCCGTATACAGGATAGCATTATTATATCTGTGTGCCATTCAGTCCTAATGTTCATCTGGAACGCATTTGTCATGTATTCCAGGCTGAATAGATGGCAATCAAGGATGATGGATATACTGTAGTTAGTCACCGCAGCTTGCAGTGTATTACAAATAGTGCAGCTCAGTATCACTATACAAGTGAATCCCATTCAGTGTTAGATAAGGAATATATTTCTATTAGCAGAATATATATACTTATTTATATACCACAGAGCTGGGCAGAACTTGACCGCTGTTCATCACAATGCTTTAGTCATCTTCACTTAGTAGATTTTTTTACATTTGTCTGCAAGATTCTACAAGTCCCTGTAAGAAGAAAATCAAGAGGCCTTTGTTAAGAACCCCATTCTGTAAAGAGGGTTTAGTTGCTTATGGTTATTCAAGAGCTCAATTTTATGCAAAAAAATAACCTTCTGTCCTATGAGCCTTAGTAGGTTATGGCCGACTGACCCTTTTAAATGCTGTCAAGAAATTCCACATAACATCTTCAGTTACAGGGAAAAATCCTGGTAAGGTGACACATAAGCTGCCTGTACACTTCAGATAGCTATTAGCCCAATTCATATTCCTCCTGACCCCTTCATGCACATACATGCTTGGCTCAGCAGAGTGTACATGTGTTCTGAATGGAGAGAATAGAATAAGCCATTGACATCTTTGGGCGCGGAGTATATTAGATTATTTCCCCTGAGAACTAAAAGATTAGATATGCTGCAATACAACAGGCTCATCCTTGAATTCCTTGACACCTACCAGGCAGCAGGCCCCATGAACATGAACTAGGCATCCAGGCCTGCTGCAGTAGATTTTTAGGTTTAGCTGACTTTTATATGGCTAGCCACTGTGGCTGTTTTGGATCTAGTGGCCACCCATCTAACTGTTTGAAGTAAAATAAGAGGCACAGCAGCTGGTACCTATAAAGGAGCACTCTGGCTGGCACTTATATGGAGCACTGTGACTGTCTCTATTTTAGGAACTGGCATTGCTATGTGTTTGCTAGCGTTTAGCAGTCATGTGTACTTATAATGATTTAAGAGCATTAGGTTAGGTATTATAGGGTAAAACCATAGATCCCATTCTGATATCAAGATGAGCCCATTGCGTGAATTACCCGATATAACAGAATATTAACTTGATGTCCCTTAGATCTGTGCAAATCCTGTTTTACAATTACACTTACTAGTAATGTTGACGCTAGTAACAGATTATGGGTTGCCTACACTTACCCTATATATATAAATGTGAATAAGGCTATTCACACTACTGATATTTTGATGGTCCATTGTAATGGACCGTCATAATATAGGTCATGCTCTATTTTTGTCTGTTTTCATGGATCCCTTCAAACACTGCATTGTATGAGGGATCCGTCAAAACGGGCTCCTCTTCCTTGGGAGTAAACTGGCCTTGAAAAATGGACAGACTAAAGCCATGCTCTGGGGGTCCTGCGACCGATACCCAATTAATAACTCATGTTTTTTTTTCACGTTTCATCGTGAGATTTCAGAAGAAACTACTACTGCTTGGTCTGTTTTTCCTTCCAGATTGACACGTGTCTGGTTTCTTAAGATATCTCAGTATTAAAAGCTTTTCCAAACGCAGCAAGAATTTTAAGATCAGTTTTGGAACAGTTCCGTAGTTCGATAGTCCCCTGAATGTTTATTAGTCAATTATACCCCTCTATTTATCCCGATCCCATTTACCCAAGCCATTTTATAAATAGGTTTTATCCATGTATTGCACTTTCATATCAGAGCATGAGGACATTATCATCAAAATGGCTTCTTTGCTTGCAAAGACTAATTTAACAGGCATCTTTTAATTTGCTTCACTGCTTTGTGGTCTCTGACACTGTACATTATACATCACATGAGGAGGGTTAGGATAGATTTATCCATCGCTTCAGGATAATGGGAAAAGAACATAAAACTTATGCTGTTACTTCAGTGTGTATTAGGAGTCATATTTTGTCTGCTATTCTCTTATGGTGCGCGTTTAATGGATAGCTGTCAGGATAGTCTGTACATTGAGATGTCAATGCATTTTCTAACCTCAAGCTGCTGTAACCCCCCAGGGCAATGTTTCCTCCTAAATATGCCATCTCAGATTTTTTCCCATATTGCTATATGCCCATGCTTCTTGTTCCGGGTACATTATTATAGAACGAGTGCTTACTGCAATCTCACCTACATGTACATGTACGTATAGACCATATAGCATTATAGAGGAGGGATACAGTTATCCATTGTCTTATGGCAGTCATATTAACACTATGTTGGCACATGTTGGTTGGAGTCACTCTTCTTCTTCTACTTAAAAAAGTGTAGTAAACCTATCACATTGCATTTGCTAAATGCTGCATTTCTTGTACTTGGACCTTGCTGCCCATTGTCTTCAGAGTGGTTTTTGCCTCATTAGCAAAAACTTGTTCCCACCTTCCTATCATACAACATAGTCCCTAAACACATTGGTTATGAGAGTGCTCCTCAATCCACCTCACATCCCTCAAAACTGAACTTTGATCTGCAGCAAGTATGTACTGCTTACCTCTCTATCTCCCAGCAAAGCTCTCAGCTACGTTGGCAATGCAAATTCATAGAGAGCTGTAGACGGCGCCACCTACAGAAGTTTAACTGTTAGTAGAAGGTAGAAGTATACAAGCACCTGCACTGAATGCTGGGGTCCCACCTCTGTAACCCTGACTGATCACAAGAATTTGGCTCCCATGTACGTAGTTTGAGTGGAACAATGGTCATGCTAGCACTTCAGTCAATCTCTATGGGACTAATAGATGAGTATATCACTTGGCTATCCTTGACAGTCCCATATATTAAGAATAGAGTGGTAGCATGAATGGACGACCATTGCTTAATTCAACTGGGGAATAAAGACCTCCATTTTTCTCTGTGATGGTGGGGTGTCCGAGCATTCAGACTCTTATCACCCATACTGTGGATGGATTTTATGTTGGTATTATGGGATGACTTCTCCAATGGTATGTTTATATGTAGCAAATATATTGTTGAATTTTCTGCAATTGTCCAATTTATCTGAAAGGGCTTTCCAGAAACTATGCATGGGTTGTAAAAACAACTCCATTCAGATGTAGCAAATTAATTTTCAGAAATGTCTACAACAATTCTCCTTCATGTGAACATACTCTAATAAGAGTACAATGCAAGAATACAAGGTAAATGAAACTGCAAAAGTTCCAAAGGTCTATTTATACACATACTGGAAAATATACAGTATGGGTGCATAGAACTGGCTCAACATGGAAATGTCACTATCTTTTCATATCCTGTCCCTGTATCTATAGCACCTGCAAAGAAGGACTTGTCTGATTTGGCAGTCATTATTCAATTGAGAATTATTAGCTTAGAGAAGATGGCAAGCACATTTCTGTACCGCTATAAGGTGGTATAGTGTATGGATTTATATCTTACATATGGAAAGGCTGGCACAGACTCATATGTTTTAGCCACGCTGGGTACTGAACGTCTTTTATTTCACATGGAAATTGCTAATGACCTACTGCCTGTCTATGAACACGCTATAAATTGCTAATTATTTATAAAAAACAGGACTTTAGTTGGAAAATATGTAGAAGCTTTCCAAGTTCACCGCCCTATTATGATGTCACATTTGCCTATAATGCTGCATTTTATAACTCATCAAGGCCTAGGTCTACCTGTATAGTACAAAATGGCTCATTCATGCCAAGCAGTGCCAAAGGCAACTAGCAATTTCACAGCATAGAGGTGGTTGGCAACATACGCAGGGATTGAAATAAAGTTTAAAGTGCAGCGTTTAGCGTTTAAGTTGGTGGCATATAATTATAATAGCTGTAATTACTGAAAGTGTTTCATACCCAAGCAGATGGAGTCCATGGGAATGCCACCATCCTAACTGTACGGGTGGAAAGGAGCCGAATGCTAGCACCGGGTATTACGTTCGCATTGTCAGGCTGCCTTCTTTCTATTGCTTCTCAGACAAGTTGGGATTGTGAGTTGCACAAGGCGAGTCTTGTCCATGCAGCTGAGATCTTAATAAGGAAATGCAGCATTATCAGAGCCAAAGGCATGCTATGGACCATGACATGGCATATGTTTATTGTTATTATCATGAAACCAACCAGATTGAATTATGAGCGAAGAACAAATGGAATAAAGGGAATGTAAAAGGAAAGAGTGCGGGTATACTACATACATTATATACCATGCTTCTAATATAGTATGTATATAGCAAGTTAAAAGGGATGTAACAGAAGCAACAGGATAAATACAGAAATGTAAAATCCACTACTCATTTACTGATCGTATATTTATTATTTTAATTTCTGTATTATTATGGGGGCAGCAATCTGTTCACTGTTAGGGCTAGGGGCATGCTCTATATCAGTGATCTACAGCCACTGGCTTCCCAGCTGTTGCAAAACTGCAGGCACAGGATGTCAGGGCATGCTGGGACTTGTAGTTTAGCAACAGCTGACAAGTCACAGGTTCAAGATCATCAGGCTATGACCTGTGCAGAGGTCACTGTGCAAGAAGGGTAAAAAGGAAAGGAGCTTCCCTTTGGCTATGGTCAGTGATGTGAACCTTTGCTACCTCTAGCTTTATAATACCTTCACTGTAATTCAATTTCATTATCAATTTGCCATCTGATGGTAATTAGATAGCTTGTAACCCTCCCACAATGCATACAGCACAAGCTGAAAAGTGATCTTTACTGAACAGGAGGTGTTACTTTATTGTGAGTTTTCAAATTTTAAATTAAAATTTAAGGAATTTTTTTTAGAAATAATTGTAATTCTGGAACATATCTTTAGCATATGTTTAGCATACTTGTTAGGGAGTTTACAGATATGACCTCCAGATATTTCAGATTGTTTGTACAAATGTAGCAGTGCTGAATACATGCTCAGCTCTGCTAGATCTGTATATTCTGCTAAAAGCTATTATAATCTTGTATTAGTTTTGTGATTATGTAGACTTTTGTTCCATTGCTGAGTGGAAATGTGACATGTAGTTAGAGTAATATCTAAAATATTTTCAGGCTTTTTTTTTTTTTAAGGAATATTACTATGTACTTTATTACATGGAGAGAGATGACAAGTAAGCATATTGCTGTGGCAAAAAGACGACATGTGTTGTACATTATCTATAGTAGTGAGCTGTAGGATGAAGGTTGAATAGTAAAAAATCATAGTCACATTATCCTGCAGTGTTGATCCCTGTCCCCGATGTTGTATGTTTGTGACCTTATTTTTTTATATTTGTACTTAGCACCAGCATATACTTCAGCACTGTACAGAGGTTGTCATCACATCAGACATTTCACATTGCTTTTACTTTAATGTTTTGAAAATAGTTTTTACCTTGAAGCTAAAGTGGTCGCTGTTGCAGTTTCTTGAGTCGAGTGCTTTCTGTAATGTGGGGGAATTTACATAACAGTAATATAGTTGGATAAAGACACAAGTTCAAGTCCAACCTATAATCCTACCTTTGACTGAGGTTTTTTCTAATCTAATATGGCTTTAAAAGTGTAGTAAGCGGTTTTTAGCTGCGATATTAGTCTTTGGGGGGAAAAAAGTCACACGTGTTTACAGTGCTGATGGCTATGTGCATGGATTACCCGACAAAAGTCTGCGGCATAACAGGATCTGTAGATGAGAAGCAGAGCTGTCATTCACACTACTTAAAGGAACACTCCAGTATAGATTTTAGACTCCTTATATTCTCTGAAAGATTATCCCATAGTAATAGTCCCAATCCCAATCATCTCAATAATAATAGTTGTCTAATCACAGTGTCATCCTTATCCTGCTTTTCTCCTTCTGCAATAAGTCACATGATAACAGTGCGACCTCTTTTTGCTAGCATGGATTTCTGTGTAAACATCAGGTCTCTCTCTTCTGTCTGCCTATACTATTAAGAACTACCATGTGACCTCAGATTCATCAAAGTCCCATCCCCTATTCTTCTGCCCTACCTCTTCTGTCAAAAACCCTCTGCTTTACCTTTGTCTTTCACATTATCTGCTCCCTATACCTCCCTCTTCCCCCTAACATACTCCTCCTAGTTCCCCCCTCTCTCATACCCTGGTTACCATGCCCTCATTACCTTTACTGGTGTTCTCAGCAGCAGTTGGTGCAGCTTTGTAAAAACCTTTAAGAACTTTTGCTGACAACATCCCCACTGTCTAAGGTCCTGGAAGGTCTATATTAGTATTGGCTCTATAGTGTTTTGCAGAAACGGGAACTAGACATGTGTGATGACATCAGCAAGAGCAGATTGTGAATTTACTTTGATGACAAACTTACACAGCTAAAATGAAAAAAAAAACAAAAACTATAGTGTTGCTTTTAACTACAGTCCCGCTCACCAAGCACTGCTAGGCATTGCAATAATAGGGGCAATACTTCAGTGTCCATTACCATTCTGAACCACTTGTCCAGGGCTGGTGTCAAGACTATCATTGTGGGTGACATAAATTAAAACAAGGGGCTATTATTTTCTGCTAAGATTTGTGGCACTACCATAAATGTTCATGTCCCGTGAAAGGTGGTATGGCATCTGAACTGGCCATTTTATAATTCCGTGCAGGTTCACTCCAGAACACAATTATCATTGTGTACAGTAAAATAAATGTTTATTCCTATTCCGTTCCGCTGTGTTGCAGTGGCTCAGTATTTAACACTGTTGCTTTGCAGCACTGGAGTCCTGGGTTTGAATCCAACCAATGATAATATCTACAGTACATGGAGCTTGTATGTTCTCCCCATGTCTATGTGGGTTTCTTCTGGAGACTCTGGTTTCTTCCAATACTACTACACAAACATGCTGACAGGTTAATCTGGATTTTAGATAGTAAGTCCTAAAAAAACAGGGACTGACTTAGGGAATGACAATCTTTGTACAGCAATGCAGAATATGTTGGTTATGAGCTGGCATAGATATCGGTGGAGATGCATCCTGCGCTACTACATGAGATATGTCGAAAACAGCAGTGATCATACATCTCGCCCATAGTGTTTATTTTCTCTGTAGCTTGCTCTGTGTTCAGATATAGCTCATTTCTCTATTTTCTTTCAATTCTCTCCTAACAAAGAAGTGTTAATAAGTGTCCTGGAATGTTGTACCTTGCAGATACGTTCGGGTTATTTAGGAAAATTGAATGTAAACACTTTAAATATACTTACAAGAAAATTACCCTGTGTGCAAACCTCACAAAAAGCTCTTAAGTACAGTCCTAGCTTTCTCTCCTAAAAAAATGAACACTCTTTTTGTTCCTTGCAGTGGTGCTGCTTTCAGGCTGAATAATACCCCCCTTTAAATGATACATTTTTCTGCATGTGGTTCTGACCAAAATTATAGTGACTCCCCATCTTGGAATCAGATCTGGAGTTTTTTCTGCTCTCTTGTGTTTCTCTTTAAACCCTCCTGTAAATATCGCCTGAGCCTTTAATTAAAGAGAGCCCCTTTAATCCTCAGGTCTTCAAGTTCCAATTAAATGGTGCCACTTAAGTGTGAGGTCTTTATGGCATTTGTAATATAGGCTTAATAATTAATAAGCACAAGTAATTGTAACAGCCCTTACTGGTAATAACAGACTCCCGAGGAGACCACAAATATGTTCTGTGCAGTTTGGTTTTTATATACTGAGCGCTCTCATCCCATCAACACCTTTTTAACTGTTAGAGCAAATGAACTACTTCCTGTTGCCACTGCACAGCAGTATACAGAACGGAAAATGGCACTGGTGGGGTTAACAGATCGATAAAAACTGATGGCCGTGCAGAGCTGGACGAATATTAACCTAACTGCTACTCCATTATATCAGCAGAACCCAAAGCATGGGCCTCCTGAATGTCTGTGTTGTCAGTACAACTAGGTTGATATTAGTTTCTAGGAAAATTGACCCCAAACAGTTCTATAATGTATATGATTGTTTATGTATACCATTAAATGTGTATGGTGTATACAATAAGGCAAACCTGGCTGACCCTGAGTGTATAAATCTCCTGAAGGGGCGTAGACGTAGAGAACTACACAACAGGAGGATTTCATTCACTTAATTATGGAATATATTTGCATTTATTGCCTTTGATATGTTGTAAAGACAGTTCTTGTGCCATACAGATGAATAATGTACAATATTACAGCCATAAAAGGTGCCATGGGTCACTGAGGCCAAAGTAAGAAAAGATTAACAGCCAGACAGAAAATGCCACTTTAATATCTAAATAAGAGTGGACCAAAAGAACAGAAAAATGGGTTTCATTGGGTGTCAGTTGAAGGTCTGTTTCCTTTTAAATGCAGGACAAAAAAGTCGGACTTGCAACACTTTTTCGTCCAACAATTCTGACGGGTCTGTGGTGGAGACTCTGAACAGGGAGTTCGACAGGGATGTGAACCTAGGCTTAGCGGCTTACCATCAGATTTTCTAAAATGTCAGAGCATATTACAGTAACAGAAAAGTGGATGGGATTTTCTAAAATTTTATACATGATGCAAAAAAAATTTCCACCATAAAATGTTCACCCTAAATTTTAATCAACAGCATGTCACTTTGTGCTGTGGGTTTTTACCGCTTGCAATGCATAGGCTGAAATCTGTGCAAACCTTTAGCAATGACATTATGAATGACATTATGAGTTCTGCCATAGTGGATTTTGGTGTGGATTTTCCACTGGAAATGGAAAATCTTCAGTGTATTTTGTCATATATGAACATTACCTAAATGTCATGTACTAGGTGTGCCTAAGCAACTATATTTACTCTTTTACAGGAATCATTAAAATTGGTCGCTGGAACCCACTGCCTCTCAGTTATGTTACAGATGCCCCAGACGTGACAGTCTCTGACATGCTACAAGATGTCTACCACGTAGTCACATTGAAGATCCAGTTACAGAGGTGCGTGGTAGATTAATATTAAGATAATTTTTTGTACATTTACAGTATAGAAATTATACACAGTATTTGGCAGAATACAAAGGCCTTTATAACAACCTATATGAGCATATGGGCGGCTCGGAAAGGATATTACAATAAATTGACAGCCTGCATCAGATTTTTCACAGTGATAAATGAATTCATACTGTATTGTATTGTATTGTCTTATGTTTATTTTATTGGATTGTACTATATTGCAGTGTCTTATGTCTATTTTCTCATTCTGTTCTTAGTTGTTCAAAACTTGAGGACTTGCCGGCAGAGCAGTGGAACCATGCCACTGTCCGCAATGCCTTACGAATGCTGCTAAAGGAGATGAATCAGAGCACCCTTGCCAAAGAATGCCCCCTATCTCAGGTCAGTAAAGTTCTAGTATCTACACACAAGGATTTCCTATGTATCAATCATCATGTAATATACTCTAGTAATAGTATTCCTGGCCATCCCTTACAGACTTTTTTTCACTGATTCACTTCTAAAGGTGGTCCTACACATTGGTCAATTTTGGAGGGACTGGTTTGGCTGGCTAACATTTTGATCGGGCATTAAGATGTAGCAAAGTTTAAAAAAGTGATATGTCATGTTACGGTAATAACTGTATCAAAATCTGCAACAGAAACTCAGTGGCGCAGATTTATTAACCTAGGCTTTCCCTACGCCTGTCTTAATAAAGTCCCAACTAACGCAAAGCACACCTAAATTAACAAGAAGCTCCAGTCTCTTGATAATTGAGGTGCGCGTCCATACGCCGGGATGGAAACCTATGCAATCCAGGAACTGGTGTAGATTTCCTATGTAACTCATGCCTGTAACTTGTGCGTCCCCACTCTCCAACTACTCGCTGAAATTGGTGAGTGAGGCATATAATGGAGGATGTGGCACATCTTTTCCCCAAGAAAGGGCCATGCAGCAAAGATTTGACAAATTACCATCCATGTATGCCAGAAAACTGGCATATATATGTTGATAAATTCTCCCCATTGTGTGTCTTCAGCCATTATATGAAAAGGTAGTATTTGCACATAACAATACAACAGTATTATGAGTGGCAGAAGGTAGATGGGGTCTTCCAGATTTTGCATTGTTTAGTTCGTTAGCAGGAAAAGTTTATATTTTTGATACTTTGTATCGGTTTCCTTGCCTGTGCATGCTGGCTTTCATAGTTCAGCAGCAGCTAGTTCAGATGCATGGTTCACCTACAGCTCTGAGACTTTTTGTCTCAGCATTTGTGTTAACAACCCATGTGCTCTTCTCACATGGCAATTTCATTTTGTAAATCTACTTAAAAAGTAAATACCCTGCCATATGTGTGAAATGTTATTATGTGTCCCAATAGGTTAATATGTTATTGTCAGCTGCAGGTTGGAAAGCTGCCTCGCAGGAGTTAGGGCTTCAGGGAGAAAGCCACTTGTTTATTAACCCAGTCCTGCTGCTAAAAAGACCTGAAGATGATTACCAATTGTAGGTTAACCCTCTACTGGGAAAACAAACCTAGTATTTAATCCCAGCCATTGTTTTCTTTAAAAAGTATTTTAATACGACATTGATAAATGAGACGTATTCACACTGGCACATTGGAGAATGTTGTGCTCGAGTTTTATTAATATTTCATTATTGAATTGTGTGTTTTCAGGTAAAAGTGAGTAAAATATATCAAATAAATAAAGTAATAGAAATAAATGAAATTTGCTGGTCACTTATATGGGTAATTGCTAGGACTTCCAGAACACAGCTGTATTCTAGCTACCTGCAGCCTCTGCATTGTTCAGAGCTGTAACACAGTATGGGGAATTTATTAAGACTGGCGATCCTTACACCAGCTTTAATTGACTCCCCGCCAGGCAAACAAATAAGGCTAAGGTCCCATGTAGTGGGCCGCAGCAAAAACGCTGCGGGAATAACCTCGGCGGCAAGGCATCACGGTTTTTCCTATAGCACTTTTCACAGAAAGTGAAGCAGAATTTCTGATTCAATTATACCTATAGGGAAACCACCGGCGTTTCTGTAGGTATAATTGACATGCTGCGATTTCCAAAACCGTGACAGTTTGGCATTTCCCCCACGGCCTTTATGCCACGTGAGGCCCCGGCCTTGACGAGGCTCTGAATTCTATTGCATGTAGGTGCACTTGGTCACAGATCTACAACAGTCAGACGCTGACGTCGATTTGGGGTACAACTCACTTAGGTTTTCTGGAGTGAGTTGTAGTAAATCTGGCGGACTGGGGCATCTCCACCGCAGCCTACCTAGATTCCCGTCCTGTTCCACAGACTGTCTAAAAAATTGGCAAGCAGGGTGCAGAGGCTGAGATGCACCACAGTGCACCAAAATGCTCCAAGTTGAGGTGCATTTTTGTCCACTTTCGAGGTGCATCTGCCTTAGTAAATGTGGGCCAATGTCCTCAGCCCAATGTGGAGCATTAGTCACTTTACCTCCAGTTTCATTTGAAGACATATAAAGGTCAGACGGCATTTGAATCTACAAAAAATGGTGGCCTTACAGCATTCTCCACATTGCTTTTAGGAAGAAAACAGTAAGACACGTGCACCATCTGGCAGCATTACATGTGAATGGTGTTTCGTATGCCAGTCTACAGCTGAAGTTCGTTGGAGAAATTTGCACCAAATTTATTAAAAAGAGCATGCGTCCTAATCCATTTGCCGCATTTTGGTTGGTTCTAAAGACAGAAAATGCAATGTTATGAAAAGGAATAGATTTACACTAAAATTTTCACCATTTTCTGGCTTTAAAACTAAAGGGTATTCCAGGATAACTGGACAAACCAGGGAGATCAGGGGTACAGTAAAATAAAAAAAAGTGATACTCACCTATCTTCATTACCACCAGTACATAATGGATACTGGTGAAGTATCAGCTGTGATGTCACTGGAACCCAACATGTAACTGCTTAGGTCAGTGATTGGCCGCAGTGGTCACCTGAACCTCTGCACTTCCAGCCCAGCCAGTTCTGGCATTAGAGGAAACGGAGGACTGGGTTTAGGTATAATCACTTTTTTTAAAATTTTACCCCAACCTTGGCCCCTGGATTTTCCAGTTATCCTGGAAAACCCAGGGGCCAGTTCCAGTTATGCTGATATTTTCAAAACCGCAACAGTTTTGGAAACTGCAGTATGTCCACTGTGCGTATTTTTCCGCAAGGTGTGGAATCTAGAATCCCATCCACTTTGCAGTGACTTTTAAATGCTGTGGTTTTGGCTGAATCCACACATTGCAAAAACGCAGCAATTTACAGTACCTGCAAAGTGAATGGGATTCTGGCTAATCCCATCCACACATTGCAGAAAAAATCATGTCAATTATTCCATTACTTAAAAGGTATCCACTAACCATAATTTCAGAGATAACCATTTGAATAGTGGGGAAGTCCAACCAGTGGGACCCCCAATGTCATTATTTTTAGGGGTCCCAGCCATTAAAACTCACCTATTCAGGAAGTCCTACAACCTCCAATAACACTACTGTCACCACACGACCACCTGAACAGCCTCTACCCCCACCTTCTGTCTCTATTCCTGTTCCCTCATAGACTGTAAGCCCTTGCGGCAGGGCCCTCTATCCCACTGTGCCAGTTGGTCACTGTCAGCATTATGTTTGTTTTGTATATCTTGTGTACTGTATGTAAACCCTCAAATGTAAAGCACCATGCAATTAATGGTGCTATATAAATAAACAATAATAATAATTGGACCCCCGCACCAATCAGGTGCTCCATTCATTTCTGTGGAATTGCTGAAGACAAGACAAGCACTATCTCCAGCAGTTTCTTAGAACTGAAAGGAGCAGGAGTGTGAATATGGGGCACACAGGACTTCCATTAGCAGAGATTCGGCTTTAAATTAAAAGAATATCCCTTTAAGGTTAAGGCCCCACTGAGTGATCTGCAGCGAAAAAGCGCAGCAGAAATGACAACGGTTTTTGAAATCGCAGCTTTTACGTTGCAGATATTTTATCTGCAGTGTGTGTATGGGATTAGTCAGAATCGCATCCACTTTGCAGGTACCGTAAACTGCTGCGGTTTTTGCCACGGACAAATCGCAGCGCTTTTGCTTTGTAGGGCACTGGCCTAAATCTTGTACACCTACAATTCACAGCTGTGACAAGTGTTTCTTATGTAAAAATTACAGGGAAAAATTCTGAATGTATAGTAAAACAATGAATAATTTAACACAAAAAAACAAATGTTGCCAAAAGTGAGCAAAAAAGCAATGAAAAAAACAACGAGAGCAAACACAACCTCGCAAGCCATATGCCATATTTTGTAAAATACTAATAACTGTAGTTTTCCTCTAATAAGCATGGCTGAGGACTACGGCAGTGGCGCTCGCTGCAGTCCGTCATTATTTCAGTGTTACTTCTGTGGCGGGGAAGCTATTCTAATTATTCACTGTACGGCAGTCAGAAGCAGTATGTACACTTCTAGCAATATTACTGCAAATCCTTCAGCGCTGCAAGGTGACCTCTACACAGGCTGCTCCATCTTCTCCCTTGTGAGTTCAGCTTTAGACATCTGCTGAGTGAAGCCTGTAGCTGTGACTGCAATGAACTCCACTTAAGAGAAGTAAAGAACACTCACAGCTCATAACATAGTTACACACAATTGTTTTCACACATGCACAAAACACAGAGCCAAGCCATAAATGGACTAGGTATCATCTGCCTCTGCCACAATACTATATGTACACACACTGGATACGTCTGTTTTATCTTATGCCGCAGACAAAATGGAGAGTCAGATATTTACCAATCTATTCTATTCATACTACTTAATGAAAGTATTTTGTTTTCTGATATGCATATTTTAAGTAAGATTTGCATATTAGAAGAAATGCTTCTAATGGAGAATACTTCTGTAATACGGATAAGATGGAGCAAGCCATATTTTTTCCTGTTGAATTATTTAAAAAGAACTTTCCCTTTCATACAAAATTGAAGGCACTCAGGAAAGTCTAGGACTGCTCCACACAACTCAGTCTTGTCATCTTACCACAACTACTAGAGGCAGGACCTAATAAGATGCCTGTCAGCAGTACGCTGACAGCCATGACACAGTGCTATACAGAGGGATTGTGTGTATTATATGAACAATCCGGCTCATGCATGTTCAAGTCCCATTAGTGGGACAAACATATATGAAAAATAGTTCAAAACATTTAAAAATGAAGAAAAATTAAAATAAAATCCTCACAGTAAATGCTTTAAAAATAAAAACTATACATATGAAATAGAAGAGGTAGACCCGTATGTAAGTCTACGGGTGCACTGCACAACTCAGAGATTGCTGGAGGTGAAAGTGATGTTTAAATTAGGAGTGTAGAAAGAAACTAGAAAGCAAAAATTTCACAGAAGTTGCAAAAAAGTACATATTGTAGTCCCTCCCCTGCTTACTGGACACTACAAAGTTATATAAGTTTTTATTGGTCATTATATAGTGTTCAAAGTGTTTTTCTTTTCAACAAATAATTGGAAACGGCTTTTATATAAAGTCCATTGCATAATCCTATATACTATAACTACATTTAAAGGGGTATTCCCATGAACATAATCATATCTCTATTTGTAGATAATTAAAAGTTAAACATTTTTGCAAATATAAGTAGTTAAAAATTCTGCAGAGTTTTAAAGATTTTCTCTAACTATCTTAGTGGTGACATCTGTTTTCCTGATCGGTTGCCAATGGATACGACCACAAATGCAGAAACTTTCTATGGTCTGGGACTTGTCAGGAACACAGCCATGAATTTCTTATTGTAGCTGGGTTATCAGGCAGGGGCACTACATGTATCAGAAGATATTCCGGCCACGATAAGGAAACCATTGCTGATTTTCTGACCTTAGAAAGGTCCTGAATTCATGGTCGTATCCACTGGCAACTGATCAAGACAACAACTTGTGACCACAAGATATTTAGAGAAAATCTTTAAAACTCTGCAAAATGTTTAATGACTTATATTTGCAAAAATTTTAAACTTTTAATTATCTACAAATTTAAAAATGGTTATGTTCATGGGAATACCCCTTTAAGGGTAGGTTGGGTCACACTACCGTTATTAATGTCCGTTGCTCTCACCCGCCATAGAATGGGAGCAACGGACATTCAATGACTGATGCAGAAGGAGCCCCCTCTATTTGGTGAGAATCTGCATTCAGCCCAATGTAAAAAGCATGACGGTAGCATTCTTCTGCCATGTTTTTTTTTTACTTTTTTGACAGAAGAAAAAGTCGGACATGCAGGACTTTTTTCTATTACAAAAGTAAACAAACATAACGGAAGTAAGCTTCAGTCATGTTGCTTACATTAGAGTCAATGGGAGTGGTCTCAGAGAGAGGGGGCTTTGTCTGTATCCTTCACTCCATTGCTGTTAGTGGCAGTTGCTCTCAGTCTATGTGCACATCCCCTAAGAAATGGAGGCAGTAGGTTTCCAAAATTCCTGTGGCTGTCACCCTCTTCATTTAATGGCTAGCGTTACACATAGACTTTGCTGGAGCAATTTATCGCTGAAGATAAATCACTGTGAAATAACTGATAGCAAATTATTTTTAGTTATCTTTAGTGATAAATTGCTCCAGGACAGGCAGACAGAGTGCAGGGATGCTTGCACCTTCAAACTAAAGCAGGCAGATGGCTCACATGGCAAAAACAGGAAGGGGTATCAAAATCATGCTACAAAATCACATGGAAATCACTCATACTGCCGTGTCTTATGGTAGAATTTTGCTTTAAAAATTGCTTGCATGTTCCGATTTTCAATCTAGTTCATCGCGGTTGTCATGAGCTCCTTGAGATCAAAATGCCGAGATCTAGCCCCAGCCTGAAAGAGGTTGTGTTGGTGAGACAGCCTTATTAATTCACACATTCATTTCATTAACTTATGCATTAATTATCTTGTATTTATTGTACTTTTGCCTGCCAAAATCTTATTGAATAAACGTTGTGCAGAGCTGAATGCTTCTGAACTTCTCCTTCCATCCTGCAAACCATATAATTATAGTTAAATCATAAACCAGAGCATGTCAGAATATAGCAATCCCAGCATCCTGCAAAGAGACAGCGGAGTGGATAGGGTTAAAATATTCTCCGCTTAGTGAATTTCAGCACAGGTGCTAATGACACGTTCCTATAACTGATATTAATTCTTCTTATTAGTCTAAGCGTTGTACTTGGGGTAGCAGCACGTACGTTCCCAGGCTCTTGGCTGTGTGGTCTTGTTGCAGTTGGAAGCTGAACTGAAACATCTGAGAAGCATTAATGGGATTATTCATGGCATGGCATCTAATCTTACCTTTTAGGTTCTGCTTCCTAGATCACCATTGTTCTCGGCCATTGTATCTAATGTGTGTGTCCTTCCATATGTCATTTCTAATGATGGGGACCCCAGGACAGGAGGAATTTAAAGTGACATAAATATTATGAAAGCAAAGTTATTTTATTGGGTATTGACTCTGAAAAGCAGCGCTCTGCAGCCTAAAGTGTTAGTAGGATTATCTATCCCCATGGACTGTTAGAAATCCTTCCTTCCAGAATGAAGAGAGATTAACTGTATAATGTTAATAAATTCTCAGTCACTAAACGGCACAAGTATCATGGCACACAGTCCATAAGGAAAGTGCAGAGATAAGAGGTGCTTGGAGCAATACATTGAAAATATATATATATATATATATATATTATTAGCCTGTCTGTTCTCAAGAAATAGCTTTCATTTCATATCCTTCTTTTTTTTTTTTAAATGAAAGCTTTGATGTCATCGGTTGCCATGGGCAACAAAGAGAGCTTTACTTTTAGATCATATTGACAATTCTGTTGGAATGTGCGTAGGACGTTAGGTGTAATGATGATGTCATAGAAGGGTTAGTATCTTAGATGTGATGATGTCATGGAAGGGGTGGTGCAATAGTTTAATTAGTTGTCTTTTTAGTGATCTGTGTCAGTCAAAGACAAGTTAGTTTTTGTGTCTAAACAAAGTAAATGTATAAAAATGGGGGGGGGGGCTTTCCATGATTAACATATGAATGACCTATCTTTAGAATAGATCATCATTATCATATTGGTGGGGGTCTGACACCCAGCACCTCCTCTGTTCAGCTTATATCAGCAGCCATAGTTGAGAGAACTGCACAGTGCACAGGGCCATAGGCAGCCACAGTGTGTTGACCAAGTCCGACTACTGCAGCTTAGCACCCATTCAGTGTGTAGTTTGGGCAGGCGTGCCTGCTGATATCAGCACAGTGGGGATGTCATGTGCTGGACCCCCACTGATCCAGTATTGATAGCCTAAGGAATCTATGGATAGGCCATCAATAAATCCTTGAAAATCCCCTTAACAATGGAGAAATGTACAACACTGCATTCTGAATTTATCAGTACATAGGACTTTGACTTAATTCATTGAAAGGTTTATCCCTCCCTTTTGCAGCTATGGTGTATCTGTGGGTAGTCGGAAATTTTTATGAAAACCAATATGGTCATAGAGACAACTCCCAACAGGGTTTATCACCTGAATTCTAGAAAATTGTCCATCTTTCTTGCAAATTCAACTTAACCTATCTTGGAAAGGAAATTTAATCTTTCCTAAATTAAGCTAGGTTCACACCACATTTTGCCACAGTTGAGGTATACATTGTTTACTGAACACTGGAGAAAACCATACATGTATTCACCTAGGAAAGAATGCAGCAGTATGCAACTAAATACTTATATAGTTGAATTATCTTGCCATTCTTTTCCAGTGTGAGGCTGAGGCCCCATGTTGCGGAAATGCAGATTTTGTTGTTGCAGATTTTGCTGCAGTTTTTTGAGCCAAATCCAGAAGTGGATTGTGCAGAAGGTAAAAGTATAAGAATTTTCTAGATATTTCCCATTCCTTTTGTAGCCATTCTTGGCTTTGGCTCAAAAAAACGCAGCAAAATCTGCAACAAAAAAAGCTGTGTTTCTGCAACGTGGGGCCTCAGCCTAAAAAAGGTATATGTCTTCACACTTTTTGTCAAGACAGAAAAATACAGCTGGCTTTCAAAGCATTTATGAATTCTATTGAAAAAATCTATATCAAAGTCTTACTTTTAGAGCTCATGCCATGCACCCATAGAGATCTGTTAGGCCCATAGTGTACTTCTGTATGGCTACAAAATTCAGATGGAGACATAGAATTCAGAATATTTTCCAGACAGGTTCATGCATATGTTAGTGTACTGAGATACCATACAGTGCTGCTAGGAGGGTCATAATGTGGCAAAATTCTTCATGTTGCCACACAGGCTCTGTGCACACCACTTTGGGCCTAAACAGCATTTTTTCTGCTAGGATGTACTTTATATTTAGAACTAATGAAAATATTATCGTGAGCTGACAGACATATGGAACCACCAAAATAAAGTATCACAGGCCAGACAACATGTGTATTATTCTCCTACATGCATGTAAAAATAACATTTTAAGAAGATATTTATCAATTATCTTCATCAACGCTGTGATATTTTGCAGAAGATAGCATTGTTTCCTCCTATGTTATTCTATGGAAATACCTATTCTGGTATAGTAAATATTTCTGTTCAAAACACTAATCTCCTGAAGTTGATCAGGAAATGATAATATATTTCAGATATTATTAGTGTCGAGCAAGTCTATAAAAGGAAGCTTTTTAGTACCAGTAGAAAGAAGGAAATTAATGTTTCATATACTAAATATGCAGTCTTATAAAAAAAAATTGTATAAATATTGGATAATAATAATAATAATAAGAAGAAGTGCAATTATAATATAAAAAGACATGTAAATGAGTTTTGCAGTACACATTGTAAAACCTTGAATGCAGTTTCCAGGTGTACATAGACCTGGATGTGTTAATGATATGATCGCATATTTACCGTGCTTGAAAAGAAAGGAAAGGAAAATGAAGTTTACAACAGAGCAAAATTACAGTTTATATATAAAAAAAAACTTTTAATTAATTTTTTTTTAAAATCGAAATTTAATTTTTCAAACCAAAAGGTTACAGTTGTTGTAGATGACTAAAAGCAAAAGATTTGGCATCTTTGCTGAGAGTTGATATATAGATTTTAGAGATGAGTGAAGTATTCAAAAATTCTATTCGGCTACTTCGCCAAATTTTCAAATACGATTCTATTCGATCCGAATTAAATAGTGGCAAATCATGTTAAAAAACATCTATTTATTGGCTGCAGAGACCCGGGGTGGGCGGCAAAATGGCGGAACTCCTTGGATGCCGAGATCATGTTTGACCACTGCATCCACGGTGTTGGGACCCCCGATCGGTTATGGAGCAGGGTGTTAACTGTCAGTTACAGCTAACACCCTGCTCCATAACCGATTGAGGGTTTTAACACCTTGGATGCAGCGGTCAAACATGCCGTGGGCGCTCGAGAAGGGATTGAAAGGCTGTGACATCACAGAGCTGGCTGCCGATTGGCTGCACGCATGGCATTGTGGGTGATCCCGCGTTCCCAGAGTTCCTTGCCCCATGTCCTAACATGTACAGCAGCCATTTTGAACTAAATGCGATTCGTTACCACGAAGTGTAAGGAAATTCGGATTCGATGCGAATCGAATATTTCCTGAAATTCGGATCGAATTCCACTTCGTCAGCTTCGATTCGCTCATCTCTAATAGATTTCTAAAGCACAAAATCTGACTACACACTAGAATGTGAACGCCAACTCACTTTTTATTATTGTGGCAAATCTAGCATAAGTTTTATGTGTTAAATGTGTAAGAACTTATGCACACAGCAGAACCTATATACTATATACTACACAGTAGACAGCACATGTGACGCCTTATGGCCACCCCTTTGCTCTAGCAGTACTATTACAATGGTAGAAAGCTTAGTTAAAGGCAATGGAGTTGCATGTATTATAGAGTGATAACATTTTTGTAATTGTCTTTTATTTGGACCCGTTTAGCTTCTGCAACATGTATTACATTACATTGCAAGCTGCAGAATGCTATTCTCTGCAAAATATATTAGATGAGCTCTCTGATGGCTTGGTCTGTAGATACTCTGTCTGTTCTCCTTAACACAAATCTTAGCTGAATAAGAAAGTCAGTTTTATGAACATTCTGGAGAACAGAGAGAGGAGCCATAGTCCAAGCTGCCCAACCTTCATTGATTTTTTTAGCCCTTATGGATCCAAAGGTGTCCATAATCTTAAATAATATTAAACTGGTTTTCTGTCCCCAAATTGAGTTTTCATATTGATGACCTATGCACAGGATAGATGCCATAGACAGGGAGTTCGTGCAGGCTGCTCCTACTCAAGTAACAGGAGCTGCACTGCAATTCCCAGGAACAATTGCTATGCAGTGGACAAGGCTGCAGCGCCTCTAATTGAATAGGACCAGTCTGCTCAGTCTCTCTGTCTACTATATCAACTTCCGAAGGGAAGGTCATCTAAATGAAAAATCCACTTGGGCCCGGAAAACCTCTTCTACTTTCTGCAACTGTCTTGCAGGTCATCCAGAAGTGGTATGATGGCCAAGTCAATTGCATATCCTGCTCTTTAAATCTTCAATTAACTTTTTAATGAAAACATAACTGCTAGTTCACAGTATAAATGTGTCCTTATTGCTATATATGTTTTATGTGAATAACGTTTTTTGGGGGTGAAACTACTACTTACATATAAAATCATGAGAATTTATGACAATTGTATTTATTTTTGTGCATGAACATTCAGTGCCAAGGGTGAAAGAGATAGGTAATGAATCAGGCAACTAATTTTGCATGACTCACTGTGTTCTATGAAGCCAAGGCTGCACTTACATGGCTTTTTCATCCAACTACAGATGAGAAACATTAATGGCTCATCATTGAATAGTTCATCAATTGATTCTCTGCCTGCCAAGTCTTACTTTATATCCTTCCCTTGTTCTGCACTCTCTTCCAGAGCATGATCTCCTCCATTGTTAACAGTACATACTATGCCAATGTGTCAGCTACTAAATGTCATGAATTTGGGAGATGGTATAAGAAGTTCAAGAAGATGAAAGGTAATTTTCCTGTTCCTTAAAAAATACACCCATAGACATTTAATAACTTTAGCATCTAGTTATGATTTTGAGGTAAAGATGTTGTTATTGGATACGTCCAACAATCCCCCACCTATCCATGTTGTTACCCTTGTACAAACTGAGGTCACTATGTTCTTAGCAGTTATAGAATATACTGAACATCTAGACTGCATCAAGTTATCCTAAAACAAAAGTTGTAGAATCTAAATTGCCTGAATATTGAATAAGATTGAAATCTACTAATTGTAGTCGAGAGTCGTAATTGATTAAAAAACCATAGGAAAGACTACAATTTCCCAACACGACATCTGCAAACAAAAACCTTGAATTAAATGAGATCAAGGATCCCAGCAATGTTTTTCAGACATTGTCTATGCATGGAGTTTACAAAGCCGCTCTTATTGTCTTTCCTATATTGCTTTGTTTCCAAAGCCCGCTCATGAACACAAGTGGTGGAGAGGGCCTAAGGTGGTGAGTTAGGTAAACAGGCTTTGCTTTTAATGGGTTCAAGTGCTTTTGATCTACATATAAAGATTTAGGATCTTGTAGAAAATGCAGAGACCATGAGACAAGGTAATATTAGAATTGTTTCAGAAAAACTCATCCCTTTCTAACTTCACATGATAGGGAAATAATGGCTGTTCAGTAAACATTCATCTATCAGACAAGCCATTGTTGTAGGAAATTGTTATTACCGGGTTATCAGTCTTTAGGAACATCCAGCCTCAATATGTCCCTTCCCAGGTTGTTTAGCACTCTCATTGTCAATGAAGGACAAAGGGCAGTTCTAGACAAATATACTTTATCCTTGTCTCAGGAGCTTCTTTTCATCCATACTAAGCATGACTATATTTTGACTGTGGCTAATCTGTAGACATGATCAGAGTGGACAGGAAGGAGCAGCTGACACAAGGACCAGTGATCCCTATGTAAACTGTTTCTTAAGGAAGCAGTGTGCCTATAGTTATCTGTATCAAATATCTGAATGTTTGATATGATGATCTGATACTTTAGCTACTACATACTAAATACTTTAATAATAATAATAATTTAATTTAATAATTTAGATACTAAAGTTCTCTGTAAGCTGTGAAGACAATATACAGACAATATACAGAGCACTAGGAGTTATCCTGCATGGCATACAGACGTATCCTTATGTAACTTGCCCCTTGCTTCAATATATCCTGAGATCTCTGATTGAGATGACTAGTTTTATTAAAAATCAAGATACTCTGTCACAAGATGTTTATCTCAAATGTCTCCATGTGTAGCCTATGAGTGGTTTTATTGTAGATTGCAGCCTGTCTAGGAATTTGATAGAACGTTTCATGATCATACTTGCCCACTGTCCATTTTGGTGGAATTGTCTATCCTGGCTTGTGCTGGGCAAACTCCATCTAAAAAGGAAAGGTATTTGTGCAAATGCTTCCCAAAAGTGGCGATTCCTGATTAGTGGGGTGACTTAAATGCCCCAATTTTTCCAAAATTATACAAAATATAATAAAATTATACAATATTATATTAAAGAGATATTATGAGAAATTCGAGTCCTTCACCAAAAGATAAGAGTGGACAACTCTATTTGCACATAAAGGAATTGTTCATAGTTTCCCTGATCAGGGCACCATTTTGACAGACGTCAGCAGACCTAGGAGGTTTATGTATTAATGGTCTGAAATGTACGAATATAATGCCCATAGATTTAATAGATATCTTTTTACTATTAATATCTTACTGGAGCACAGTAAATCGCTCATATTTAAAGCCAACCATGTTAGAGGTTATATGTTCTAGGTACTTTGTACTTGCTGCTATATAGATCACCCATACCTAAGGGCGTCAGACTTTTACTTTTCTTGAAATGCATTTTATTGTGTCTTTAGATCTGCAGGTTTTATCATGTTATTGCAATAGTAATAGTCATATTAGAGTATCTTTGATGTAACTTTAAGTAGAATTCTCTGTTTGGAATTCCCCTTGAATATGGGACAAGTATCATATCTGATGCTGACAAATATGTTAATAACGTATACATTAGACTAAAGAGTCTGAAAATTGTTTAATATAGACTTAGACACTCATATCGGATAGTATCTATACTGTTTCCTACCTCTTCTGTAATATGTAATATTAGAATACAGGCTGACACCTGTAAAGAAAAATGCATGAGCTGTGGTAGCCTATAAAGTGACTACTATATACAGAGATAGCACACACATGCTAGTTGGAGATGCTAGTAATATTTATTCATTTTCATCCATCAGTCCCATAGACTTTGAATGGAGAGCGAGCATGAATGTTTAACAACCTTCCATCAAACTTCTGCATAAGGCTAGGGCTACACGTTGACTTTGGGCACAACTCCCATCATATGACCAAACATTGCTGTGTAGGCCTGCAACTTCTTCAATGATATAAGTGAATGGAGTTGCATTGTGACCCAAGGGGATTGCGACTTTTAGTTACAAAAAATTCCAGCAGTGCTCAGTGTCTGTGCAACTAGAAGTCACAGTTGCAGCACCCTTGGAGTCATAGTGTGGCTCGATTCACTTACATAGTGAAGGAGTAGCAGGCAACATGGAGATCTTTGACCGCATGGCCAAAGTCAACATGTAGCCCTAGACTAACTGCTGTGAGGAGGAAATGGGAGGCTGAGGAGAACCATAATAGTGATCACAATGACCCCCAGCAATCAGACAATTGTCACCTATGATATGGACAAGTGATAACTTTATGTGGGACAACCCTTTTTAATGACTCAATGAAGTATCTAATGTTTGCCCTATAGGACATTTATCTTAATAACATTTTCTGTTATTTGTAGTTGAACGGGATAATCTAACAGATTACTGCGTACTGGGTCAACGGCCAACACATCTATCAAATATGAACCAGTTGGCAAGCCTAGGAAAGGGCAATGAACAAGCTCCTCATAGCCCACTTCACCACAGCACACCGATTAGAAGTCAAGTACCAGCCCTGCAGCCAATAATGAACCCTGGACTCTTGTCTCCTCAGCTCAGTCCTTCTTTAGTACGACAGCAAATAGCTATGGCACATTTAATAAATCAACAGATTGCTGTCAGCAGACTTTTAGCCCATCAACATCCTCAGGCCATCAACCAACAGTTTCTAAATCATCCACCAATTCCCAGACCTGTCAAGCCAGTGGAAACCACCAACTCTTCAGTGGAAGTCTCTCCAGACATCTACCAACAAGTCCGTGATGAGCTGAAAAGGGCAAGTGTGTCTCAAGCTGTTTTTGCAAGAGTGGCCTTCAATCGTACACAGGTATATTTTATTACTATTTTACACACTTAAAATGTACAACCTATTAAAAACTTCCTAGATCTCAGTATTGCTCACTTCCTTGAACAGATCTACATAGATGGAAAAACCCAAGGGAAATTTCATTTCAAGACAAGCCGAGATGTTTTAGAAAATTCTAATGTAGGTCATAGGATGTGAAGTGTAATTCAAGAATTAGGAGAGATTTTAATCAAGCTTTTTGGTGCATTTTTCATGATCTATTACTTCTCATGCTGATGGATGTACTGAAAAGCATAGCACTATACAGTGTATAAGCTCAATAAATAGACTACATAGATTAATCTTTCATAAGTACTTAAGATAACATGAGAATATGTCACATATTCATCCCTCAAATACGACTTTAGATGTTTTTACTTAATTTTATTTTGTGTTATTGAATCACACTTTGAGGCAATAAAAGGTTTAGCCTGATCTGTGATATTTATTGAAACATTAAAGGGGTATTCCCATGAACATAACCATATCTATATTTGTAGATAGTTAAAAGTTAAACATTTTTGCAAATATAAGTAGTTAAAAATTCTGCAGAGTTTTAAAGATTTTCTCTAACTGTCTTAGTGGTAACAGTCTGTTGTCTTGATCAGTTGCCAATGGATACAACCACAAATGCAGAAACTTTATATGGACTTGTCAAAAACCCAGCCATGATTTCCTTATTGTGGACAGGTTACCAGACAGGAACACTACATGTATGAGAAGATATCCCGGCCACGATAAGGAAACCATTGCTGATTTTCTGACCTTAGAAAGATCCTGCATTCATGGTCGTATCCACTGGCAACCGATCAAGACAACAATTTGTGACCACAAGATATTTAGAGAAAATCTTTAAAACTCTGCAAAATGTTTAATTACTTATACTTGCAAAAATGTTTAACTTTTAATTATCTACAAATTTAAAAATGGTTATGGGGATACCCCTTTAAGTACATTTTTGTGAACTTTTCTGATGTTACGTTAAGTTCTCACTAGCGTTCAGATTTCCGTTCTTCGTGTCCATTTGGGGACCGGAGAAACGGAAACCCAATTCGATTAAACAAGTGGTTACCTGCGGAAACTTACGGACCCCATAGACTATAATTGGGAACGGAATCCCCAATCTTTCCAAACTTGGAAGGTATAAAGGGACAACTGCTCTTGGTACCATCACTAGAGAAGTCCTAACTTCATGAAAAATACATAGAGATTATGGTCCTATATAGTCATTTGATTGAGGATTTACAATAATGTATACATTAATAAAATATGTTTTCTTATTTTGTAAAGAAATTATTGTATATACTGTATATACAATTTGTTCATTTTCTAAGTTATATATATGGGCTACATCATTTTCTCCTTAGCTATAGTTTATGGAGAAAGTACTTGTTTACTAGTTTTATTAAACTTTTCCCAAAGTTTAGATGTTTCCTTTCTGGCACTTAGATGCAAAATAAATATGATGGCTTTCATCTAGTTTGTGTAACAGAGGTAACAAATAGATTTCTATGGAGAAACTGCATGAGTTATATTTCCAGTAAGTCATACTGTATATGTAATCTTTAGTTATGAATCTAATGTATCATCTGATATCACTTCTCCTTTCATTACAATGGATATTGGTTTGTTATGATATATCTTGTGGGTGCTACCAGGGCCCTGCCACTGGGGATTTTACTTAAAGGGAGTCTGTCAGCAGTAAATTGATTATAAACCTAATACTAGTACCTTGTAGAGGTGATTCTACAGTTTTCAAATATCCCTCTACTGTTAAGTTTTGGGGCCCCATTTTCATGTACATTGCTGCTTTATCCATATACAAATGAGGGGAAAAGTGCTTTATCTGGAAATCTAAAGGTCAGACAAGCTAAGGCACATCCCTAAGCTTTTTCCCCTCATTTGCACATGAATGAAACAACAATTTACATACAAATGGAGCCCCAAAGCTGAATAACAGAGGCATATTTGAAAACTGTGGAATCAGCTCTACTAGGTGCTGTGATTAGGTGTACAACTAATTTGCTGCTGACAGACTCCCTTTAAGGAAGTGAAACAATTATTATTAGCTGCTACATGCTATTGGTCATGTGCAGTCAGTAACAAGTAGAAGCCAATAATCAATAAATGAAATCACCAGGGGCCCAGCCGTGTTTGTGGCCAGAGCCATTGCATGTGGCAGCACCCTTAACTAGAGTGTCAATTAGATGACTATGAAAGGGTGCTAATATAATGAGTACTCCCCTTTGTCAGTTGCTGATTTTCTATCTATGCCCTTGAGTGGACATACATACAGTATATATAGCAGAACTTTATCATTGTTAGAAACTATATTTGTACTGTTTTTGTTTTCTCGGCATGAATATATTTTTACTGTATTTTAATTAAACTTGCTAATTTGTATATCGGTTATGTTGTAGACAGTCCAATGAACTGACAGCTAAAATTTGAGACCCACTAACACCAGTATAGCAAAGCATATTGCTTGACGTAATTACAGTGACGTCGCCTTACAATGCACTAAACCTCTAGCTCTTCATAATAGTAGATAAATAAGAAACAGTAATTGTTGAGGCACAGAGGAAAAAATTGTGTATTTGTTTAAAATTGTGTATTTTCTTTTATTTATTTATTAATTTATTTATTTTAAAGCCTCGAAACATATTTTAAACTTTACATGATAATACATAGATAATTGTAAAAAGTAGTCTAGCTTTACTTAGGTGGCAGTTCTAGGTGACAAGGAGGTGCTTGGGATAAACAAGAGTTTTATACTTTTAGCTCCAAGATTGCACAAGTTCACATCCTATAGAAATGTACTAACGCAATGGGGGAGATTTGTTAATGAAAATGTGCCTTGCACCGCACTTATTGACTGCCTTAGATACTTTTTGTGCCTCGTCTAACAAGGTTGAGTGTCTTATCGAGAAAGGGACATGGACTAAGATTCAACATTATGCTATGTCAATGCATGTTATTTGGCATAAACTACAGCAGGCCAACAAATAGGTATTGTATACTTAGCCTAGATAATCTATATCTGTGCTAGATTTATTATCTCGCATCAGTCACTGTGATAAATCTGGGGCATTTTTAGTGTCTGGTGTAAGCTTACATTATCTAATTATTAGATACGATTAGTAAATCTGCCCTGATTTGTGTGATTTAATGTGAGCACAATCCAATGAATGGACTTTTGTACAACGGACTCAATCATCACAGCAACAGTGGAGGACAGAATTTTAAATAGAAAATTCTAAATTTAAATAGAAAATTTAATTCAAGATAATAAAAGTGAAACAAACCCCAACAATTATTTTGAGATCTATTAAACACAAGATTCTCCTATATTTACTTAAAAAGTAAGTAAATAAATATTGATTCCATAACTATTGGTCAATAAAAATTGACTCGTGTAATTGCTGTCGTCAATAAGGCCTTGTGTGTATATTCCATTCTGTAACACAGTGTGGAATATGGAACCCTATTATGCATAGTATTACGCCCCACATATTTCCATACAATTTCCTGTATCAAAGACGCAGTTCAACATATAGCATCTGGTGCCTGCATAATAAAAAATTCTATGCATTATTATATTTTTATGTATTTTATATAATGAAATGCATACAATTAATATCAGGGATACAGGCCCTGTCCCAAATATGGTTGTATGCATGAAGTCTATGGTTAGGTTCTTACCGCATTTGGTAAACTCATCAGACATTTACTATCATTTTTATATAAATTTTTGAGGCTATTTTATGCCAAATATATATATATATATATATATATATATATATATATATATTTACAATTTTTTTTTTCTATAAATTTGACAGGCTTTTTGAATGTACCGAATAGTATATGCTATATACATCATAGTGCCAAAAACAAAGCATCAGTTTTCTCTCTTTTAAATAAATCCTTAACTGCATTTTCCAAAGACAGTGTGAACATAGCCTTATACAGTTCCCCAAATAATAGCTAACAAGCAAAGAAAGAACAGATTGAGCACATTTTCAACATTGTAGATTCGATGTGCATATCAGTTGCTAATACTTAATAATGCTTTGACCAATTTTTTTCGTTCCCCAGGCAGGAATAAAGGAATGTTCTTTACATATAATTCATCATTTAGAGCTGCTGTCATTGCTCATGCCTGGTTAGACACATCATGAAGCCCCAAGTGTCCACAGTTTCTGTCTGCACTTCAAAAGCGAGCCATTCCTTTGCCAATGTTTTCACACAGTAGCCAAATCTAGTAAAAACTAATTCAGGCCTTGATCCAGAGAGGATAAACTCCACCCTTATTGAAGGAGACTGGTTCCCAGGAACTTAAATCCAGTGAATGGAACAGTCAGGTTGCCAGACAAGAGATGCTGGCTGAGAATCAGCTTTCTCTTGAGAAGGACACTTGTGTCTTCCATCCAATTTACACTTGGCTCTGTCCTCCTACAAATAGTCTGAATTCCAGTGGGTTGGTTCTAACTCACAAAGGCAATCTGAACTGACTGCTGATTGGCTCAGACAGAAAAAAATACTTTAATAAATAAATATAATAATATTACATATTGTGCAACAAAGGGAAAAAGAGAAAATCAGTACCCGTCAGTAAGAACTAGAGGACAGACAAATGAAGCATGAAGTTTGCTAAAATATTAATTCTTCATATAAAATGCCCAAATGTATCATTCTCCACATAGGACCCTTGCCTACCTGAACTTATGACATATCCTATGGATATGCCAGAAATCTCCACCCCTTTAATATAATGGAAACTCAATACCATGGGGAGCAAAGAACACAGGATGACAAGCCATAGGAATCCATGTAGAAGTATTATTGTATAGTATTAATCCATGTAGATTGTATTATTCATACAATCAGCATAAGTGTTTACAGCAGGGCTATGAAGTTGGTAGGTCTGACCAGCACTTCCAAATCCTCTGTTTCCACAACTTGACTCTAACTCCGACCCATTACTTCATGAATGACTGACAATCAAGGTCAGAAACAAGGAGAAAAGATCCTACAAATCACAAAAAAAGCTAGTGATTCTTATGGAAGTGAATATGCAACCAACTATGCATCTAATTAAGTATACAATCCCAATAAATGTGTAATATATTTTTAAAAAATCATATTAACTCCAACTTTTTCTGACTCTTACTCCACCTAAAACTGGCTCCGATTCCAACACTGGTGTAAAGTAGCTTCAAAACTTCAAGAAAATACCAATACATTGTATTATCATAGTTCCAGGACTGATTTCAGATGAATCCCTTTACCGTGTGTGTGTGTGTGTGTGTGTGTGTGTGAAGCCCGGTAATATTATTCCCAAAGTAAACAGTCTTTTATCCCCTCCACCCATTACCCAAGAAGGACCTACGGTATGCTGTTACAGATTGGGAAGTATGAATTCTACTATAGAATGCAATTGCATTTATGTCGATTTATTTGTATAAAATCTTATTACTATGGCAGTCAGATAGAGATGAAGACACACACTGACATTGCTTACTGATGTTTGCTCTGTCTTCAGCTCAATTACAATTCCATCTAAGCAAACTGAGTCAGACTGGTTGCTACGGACATGCTTCCTGACAACCACATTGAAATTGTGTTTGTCTCAAATGACTTAGCATGCACTGTTAATCTGATTTTGTAAAATATATATTTTATATATAACACAGGTATTTGCTATATGATAAGTTAAATTTCTTAAAAATAACTTACACAATATTTATATCCTACAATTTTGTAAAGGATACTTAGTTGTAGAAACAATAGTAACAGTTATAATTGATGATATGATTCATGAAATGATTGACATGCGAATAAGGTTCACATGAATCCACTTCTGCATCCAGTGAAATATAAAATATATTATTGCATACATAGCCCATATGTCATAATTAAAGCTCATGTCAAACTTTGCTAATTGAACTAAACAGCACGGAGAAGTCTTTCCGGGACAATGCTTTGTTTATAGCTACCTTGTCATAATTACAGGGCTTCGTGTGGGTTCTATGTTTGGTTATCATTATTGCAGGAGTTTAGACAATCGCATGAAAGCAAATTAGCCTTTGTAGAATAGTTGAAGTCTTCAATACTGACAGATGTGATTTATGGTCAGATTACTCATCATAGGGTGGGGGGTGTGAGCAGTGTTAATTCTTCTCCATCCTTATTTCCAGCTGCGCTATCTGGTAGTATAGGTGGTGCCAGTCTGGTAGCTATATTGACTACAAATGCAACACTGGAGGCTCACCAAAGTAATGCATGTAGATTAGAAGTCAATCTTTTACTATGTTGTTTTTGCAACATTTTGCTGATTTTGGACCACAGAAAAAGTGTATGTATATTAGAAAGATTTTATAGATTTGCAGTCAATTAATTTCTTCGTACCAGGCCACATAGCTGTTCTATACTTTATTCCAGGTGTCATACTATGTATCTAAGGCCCGGTTCACATCTGCGTTCGGGTTTCTGTTCAGGCAATCCCTCACAGTATAATATAGTCCACAGTGGGCCCCCACACAGTATAATATGCTACATACCTGCACTCCCACAATGAGCAGGTAAGTAGCATCCTCCTTCTTCTATCACAGTGCAGGCGCTGATGAATTACGTCATCACGACTGTGTCGGGGCAGAGGTCACACTCTGCTGTCAGTGTAAGCCGCGCTCCCGTGGACTCGCGGTCTACACTGACAGTTTTCAGAATTTGCACGTACAGCTGAAAGAAGCGCTCACTGACAAACAGGAAATCCTTACCAGATTCCCTGTTAGTGAACGATTAGGGAGCCTGGATGCGGTGACGGTGCACATGCTCACAGACAGGGCTCTGAGTGCCCCCTATGGCATGCATGTCATAGGTTTGCCTGCACGGCCATAGACTATAATGGGGTGTGTGTGGTTTCTGCTCGGTTTCCGCATGAAACATGTGGAGAGAAAAGTGCTGCTTGCAGGACTTTTCTTTCCGCATGTTTCTTGTGGAGACCGAGCGGAAACCACACGGATCCCATTATAGTCTATGGGGTCCCCAGGTTTCCTTTCGGGGTGTCCCCAAGCGGACATCCCGAGCGGAAACCCAAACGCAGATGTGATCAGGGCCTTAATCTTATCATTTTGTCTTTGTGGTAATGCAAGTCTTTCGTTCATACACTAACCTCACATTGAGCTTGTGTTAGTCTTGTGTTTAAATAAAGAAGTCAATCTCAACATGCAGAGTTGCAATGTAAAGCAATAGAAAAGAACAGCAGACTGAGCTTCTGCGGAGTCAAACTCCCAATATATATTAATACTAAGCTTCTTTTATTAAAATTGTGTCCTAATGGAAGCTAACAAGCAGGTAGCAATGAGAAAGTATTTTCAGGCAGTTGCTTACTGAAAAGTAGGATGGCAATCAGAATAATTCCCTCGATCAATAACCAATCTCAAGTAATATATTGTTATTTCTGTTCTTGAAGATCTTGGGTATATTTGCAAAAACAATATCTGTAGCTATTATTAGGCAGTCAGAGATGTTTTACATTTCATCTATACAGCGCTGCTCCTAGCCAGTTGCCAGCAAAGAACTGCAACAGGATATGTTGCTGTATACTGTATGCCCAGTGCAATGCAGGGAAAATAAAAAAGAGGTTTTGAGCATTAGCGCTGTGACTCATTTATTCCAGTCATTATGGGATATCACTATAGTACCCTTATCAGTTGGTATGTAATGGGATATCCTAGTGGATCAGCATTACTAAGCGCAATATCACTGAATCCCTACATTACAATATAACTACTGTTGACAAGTAATAGGAAAATTAGAGGATCCTAAGGCATCCAAGCTGTATTAGCAAACTCTACATCTCTCTTTGTGATAACAGTGTAGGAAAGAGCTGACCTAAACCACGCTAGGTTCACACTAGCATTTGGGGACTCCATTCCTCATTCGGCTTAAAATAGGGGAAGAGAAAAGTCCTGCAAGCACATTTTAATATAAAATCAGTGGAAACCCTAGGGACCCCATTATAGTCTATGGAGTCCGCGGGTTTCCGCTGGTAAACGATTTTTAAGAGGATAGTGTATCCGTTTTTCGGGTCCCCAAGCGGACCCAAAGAATGAAATCCCCAACGCTAGTGTGAACCTAGCGTCAGTGGTATTCAGGGAGGATGTCGGATGATACTAATTCCAAATTTAAATGTAAATTATTGATATTTGCTTTAGTAGACATAATTTGTTGGTATAACTTGAATTTCTCTAAAGGGGTTTTCCAACCACAAATCAACTTTTTGTACTATCCACAGGATATGGTCGCAAATAGATGGCTGTTCATCCTGATGAGCATACAATAGACCAAACATGGAAAACCACTTGTGTTCTTTGAAAGATATTTTTATTATCTGACTCATACTATTAGCCGGCACCTGCAACAACATCTGGTTTTTAACCACATGAAATTTCCATGCTTGATCCACTATGAAAATGCTATCCAGTCTAGTGACATCATGTTACAACAGCAGGAGGAGCTGAGCAGATTGATATTCACTTTAGTGTGAAAATATTCAGTATAATCTTTCTATAGAAATCTCTGTTATTTCTTTGCTTACTAGTCCAGTGGGTGGTCTTACGCTATAAGTGGCAGATGGAAGCCATCCCTGTATGAGCATACATATAGAGATGGCTGTCAATTCCTATCCAAATCAGGGTTTTCAATCCATAAATTACAAGTTATTGAGAATCATTTCCAATAGCACCATACATACATCTGCTTATCCTGCTGCAGGAAAGTCAGAATGCTTGTTCTGCGTGACAGGTTCCCTTTAAAAAATATATTAAAAACAAAAAAAATCTTAACTATTTTAAAGATAATTCATCTGGAAAGATATAATGTGCTTGTGTTGGTATTTTTTTCAAAAGGCATTAATCTTAGTTATGATATGTTAGAATCTCGACACAGTGAAGCATCTTCTATCAGGTCTTGAGCGAAGGGTGTGGACACTGTTCACATTTAATGCAGAACAACACAAGTGGTTGTTTCAGTTTTTTTGAGAATCGGGTCCTTGTTTTGCCTTATATTAGTTAATGGAATATAATCAAGTGTCCTGTATTTGTTGGAAGTTGTACTGGTGCTACATAGATGTCACTGTAAAATTCACAAGGAGTTTATGTTCATATGTCTTTTAATAAAGACGCAGTAAGGTCACCTAAGGTTGGAAACATCCTCCCACCGCTGGCTGTCGTGTTTTAACAAAGTTATTCCAATAGCTACATGATCAAACAAAGATGAATTAGGCCACAGAACATTTCTGAAGGGATGTTCTGCTACACTTTTACTGACATGTCTTAAATGTTTTACATTTTTCCTTAACAGAGCAGGGTTCCATTCATGATGCCAAAAATATGGAGAATAAGTAGCTGGATAGCAGATGCCATATCAGTTGTCAAATGGTTGGGTGACGGGGCACCTGCTAAAGTAGCCCCTGCCAAGCATGCATGTGCTTTCAGTAAGGAAGGGGCGAAGGCCACTGCTCTCACATGATAATAAAGGATTACACATGATAAAATTCAACATGTCTGATCCTTCCTTCCCCTAAGGGAAGTCAACCAACATACACTTTAGATGATTAGCCAGTCTTGCTAAATTTGTCAGGTCTAGCGTATTTGGCAATCTTGAGACTGACTGGTTCCAATCAGGAATATGTTCATGTCAGTCCACATCTCACTAAATGTGATATTGGGCAGGTAAGATTAATGTCAGAACATAGTCTTTGGCAGCTATTCTGTCTGTCTATGGCAATAAAGGGCTAAATACTGCAAATCTGTCAATTTCACAAGATTACCACAATGGGGCCAGTGGAGAAGAATATAAGTAGCATGTCTGATCATCAGAACTGTTAAATGAGATTATTTATCATATTGTAAAACCTCTGAGCTATTCATAGTGGGAAGTCATAGTCGACATCTGTGAGTATTTTGGTCACATATGACCAGCGTAATATCATGTCCGCTATAATTTTGTCAGCCTGCTCTTTTTGCTATCCCCTGAAATATTTGAAGCACTTTCTTAAAGGAAATCTGCAAAACTAGATGGGCTAGATAGAAGACCTGGGAACCTGCTCAAACACATCACTGTGTATTTTCTTGACATTAGCAATTCTGTATCACTGAGAAGGAGAAATTTTATCCTGGCATGTACCACTAAAGCAAGTACCATTAATTTGTTCCCTAAAACTTAAGTTCTGCTTTAAGCGCCCCATGATCCCTTCTATCTGCACTTGGTGTAATAATTGTAGTGTACATCTAAAAGCTGACTACAGTCATCACTCAGGAGAGAGGGCAGGGGTTGTGAAGACTTAATGAAGAGAGCAGAGGGAGCTTTAGGGAATGTACAGTGGGCACTTGCTATAGAGGAGAGTGCTAGGTTAACTTCTTGTGATGCTGATTCTAAAAACATACACA
This sequence comes from Leptodactylus fallax, assembly GCA_947044405.1. Lineage (NCBI taxonomy): Eukaryota > Metazoa > Chordata > Amphibia > Anura > Leptodactylidae > Leptodactylus > Leptodactylus fallax. Next base: position 3,877,345 of record CAMRHE010000077.1, on the reverse strand, counting down.
GAGGTATGTTTGCATAGCTCCCCATATCTCCTATCTAGAACAGTCAGCAGTTCTGCATTACTATTACTGATAGACTTCCTATAAAGTATATATACCTATAGTTACCCGTACACTATCACATCCCATAAGGCCAGAAGCACCCCAGAGATTAAACATTCCACACCCAGTAGACAGGTACATGTGTCATTTAGCTCACTAACCTTGTAAGAATATTTTTTAACTCTATCCATTTCAGAGTACAAAGCTTAGAGCAGTGTTTCCCAACCTTTTTAATTGATAGGAACCCTTCCATTTTTGGGGACCCTCTACTTTCATTCCTGACTCGAACAAATATAAGATTGGGTATAGTGTTCTATAATTTTTCGGTTCTATATAATCTCATATATGTTTGCTACTCTGCAAAACAGACTTATCAGGAGGGAGTCTCGAGCAGGACTCTTCTTTTTTTTCCACGTCCTGGGAGGCGGATTCCGGGAGGAATTTGCTCCGGATTTGGGGGCGAAATCCGCAGCAAATTTCTCCGTTTGAACACACCCTTAAAGTGACAGGGAACTCACATAACCACAGGGTTTCTGTGACACCCTGGCTTGGAAGCACTGGCTTAGAGGGTCCACTGCAAGTGATGCCAGAACTACTGTGTTTTTGTGAACTCCTGTTTACAGAAGATACTTGGTAAAACTAAATATGATACAGAGGAGTCGAGGAAATTAGAATTATACTACAAAATGACAGTAACTTTTTTTACTTGTATATTCTATAATGTAGCCAAGCTAAATGATACAGAAACATAAAGGGAAAACAAAGTTCAGTACATGGTTGTTAATGCAGGAAATTGAAGGCATTATACCCCATATTTTTGAAGCCATCGCAAAAATACCCTATTGGGTAACACACACCTGGAGTCTATCACTTTAAAAAATAAATTCTGCCTCATTTAGTTACAATTAAACAGAATTATGACCATTTGTTTTTCTTCAAGGAGGTTGCTTTGCATATTGAGTGACTAATTATTTGCAGGTGACAAAAAAAGCAGGTTCCATCATTTTGTAGGTAATGGAAAGTTGACATATTTACAAGAGAGACTCGGTGGAAAATGGCTATTAATAAAAGCAAATTTTGTGTGAAGTATTTCAATAATGGGACACAAGTGAGGGAAATTAGTCTTCCATAAAACACCGGCTTCTTTTGTAGGTAATTATAGTCACATTGGTGTTACGGTGATGTACTGCGCTTTAAGGCCTTGTAATTTATTTAAAACATGAATGCCCGGTTGTATTGTGCATTGTGTCCAGTGAAAAAAAGAATCATTGTCGTGCCTAGAAGTCTGAAGGGAAATCTTTCTTGGGTGGGAAGTAAAGTTGTCTAAAATCAGGAGAGTACAGTCCAAAATATTTGCATGTGGCAGGCATTTTATCAAAGAAACTAAGCAATGCCATGAACACAAACCCAGTCGATTGTGATGGTAACCTCATTAGGGGTCCCGAACTTCCCTAGAACTAATAGTTCCAGGGAAGAATATCTGCGCAATACAATGTTATGGAGCAAAACATCTTTGTGTTTCAGTGTAAAATAGTGAACCTAAGAAGGTCCTGAGAATTCAAGAAGTTGGGTGTCATAACTGAAGAGACATTTGGGGGATGTAGATTTATTATAATTGGCGTTTCTTACGGGTCATTTGAATGTGAATCGGTGCCTCTGTTGATGAAAAATTGCTGTTAGATGAGAAACTGGTATTAATGGACTTGACTTACTGGTATCTGAAGACCACTACAAGAAAAAATGGTATGACTTGTAGATAAGGATCAGATAATTAGTTGTACTTACAACAGTTGTTGTGTTGGGACTCCAACAACAGTACTTATGAGATTTATTTCATTTTATGGCCAAAATGCTGTTCTGAGTTATTTTTGTGATATTTTGGTGACAAGAGCTCGAAATCCCTTGCTTCCACTGATGCAGAGTTTAAGCATTTGTCCTATCAGGAAAACATCTTTTTATATACCCTTTTGCAGTATATAGATGTCATAGAGGGAGTCCCCATTCCATATTGACTCTAGTAGACCGATTCTTATGGTGCTTTGGAATAGGTGCCATGTTAAATAAATTTTTTTTTTTTTCGACAGCGCCCCTCTGGATAAACATGTTGCCAACTATAACTTCCTCAAAGTCAGGAGAATAGCCGGTGGGCAAACAAGCATTCAGCTATTGAATGGCCACATTTAGTTCTTTAGAATCTCAGTACAATCAATGTGTAGGGAACAGCAACACAACCAGGGGTCTTGTCGTTCTAGGAATTAGCGGGAGTCTCCGAGGACAGACCTCCATCCATCATAATATGGCATATTGCAGTAGGCCATAACTTTCAGATGGGAGGTACTAAAGTGATGTTCTGCCTATAATAATGTCCAGTACAGTTTCATTTCTGAAGATTAGCTTTTTCTACATCAGAAAATGGAAAAATAAATGACATACAGCATTTTCCTGGACAGGTGCAATCACAAGAGACTTACATAATCTATTCACCTAGCGAATGACATTTCCCAGTGAAAGTGTTTTCTCTTCTTTCTTCGGGCTGTTCTGTGAAATAAATCTATTAATAGTAGAAGAAGTTTAATGCTGTTTCACTATTCAATAGAAATCTGGAATTTGCGATTTTTTTTTAATATACTTTTGCAGTGGTTACCGGCAATACCTGAAGTACTAGTTTAGTTTTGTGCAAAGATATTACCAACATTCACAAGAAGGTGTCAGGGGCCAGTGTCAAATGCTTTGAACTTTGGACCTTTTGGTGCCAATTATAAAGGTTTAGTAATAGTTACCAAAAGGGATTTGCATACAATCTTAGACACAGTGGGATCAATTTATCAAAATTCTGATGTGCTTTTACCTATTTTTAAACTTTTTTTTTAATAATTGCACCTAATTTATTAAATGTGTATGCCATTTTTTAGTGATTTGCGCCTAATTTTTCCAAAAGAGAGTTATAATGTGGGCATGGTTTAAATGGTACCCAAGTGTATGCCTAATTTATTGTATGTAACTTTTTAAAAAGCTGCCAATTTTTTGCGCAAGTCTATTCCAATTTTAAATTGGCTTTAAAGAAGACCTTTCACAACCTCCAACAAGTCCAATTCTTTACATCATTTAATAGCTGCTCTTCTGCTGATTCTAACAGTTGGAAATTTTTCTCTATCTCCCACCATTCCTGAGCAATTAGTGCAGTTAGTTTTTGCATCTTATATACTATTTAGGCTCTGTACCGTCAGGAGGGCGGTGTCAGGCAGGAGCAGGCAAGGGGTGTGATTCTGGGCTCTGGCACTGGCTGCCTCTGATTGGAGCTCTGAATCACACCCCCTGTCTGACACTGACCACCTGACATTATAGAGCTTAAATAACACATCAAGCACCAAAACTACCTGTACTTGTTGCTCGGGAACGGTGGGGGCTAGAGAGAAAATTTGAACTGTGCCAGAATCAGTGGAGCAGTCGCTATTAACATATGCTAAGAACTTGAATTGTTGGATGTGGTGAAAGGTCCTCTTTAAAAATACATCAAACATCCTGAATTTTGGAGTCCTCCACCCAAGAGAATTGCGCCAAAATTATGAGCCAGTGTTAGACATTTTGATACATTTGGCACCAAAAACCACACTAGAAGAAAATGCCAGGTCAGAAAAGTGATATTAAACATACCCTCATGATCAATTGGTCTTTATGTTAGCACAGAGATTTTTGAAGTGCACAAATCTAGTTCAAAAACCATGAGTTTCACATGAGAATTTTGAATTACATTTTTTTACGTGGTTTTGATGAGGTTTTTTAGCCTTCAATAACTTCCATTAGAACAGTGGTGTGGATTCTGTGCTGATTCCACATCAATAATAAATTGTCACTTAAATGTCACTCCTTGTCATGGTTTTGAAAAACCTCATGAGGAAAAAAAAAATGGGTCTACTGAGCAAACAGTGTGGTTTCCCTTTCAACTGAATGGGAGACTTCTTATAAGACTTCTGTCACTTCCCACCAATCAGCTGTTCTCAACAGCTAATGCAAATAGAATGGATCAGGAAGCAGACAGCTCTGTTCTCTGTGTAGTGGCCAGATCAGGTAATGCACATTAGCTCCTGTACTGTATGTAAGTAAGAGTTAAGCTGCAGTAATCATTACATAGAGATCAGAGCTGTCTGCTTCCTGATCCATTCACTGTGTATCAGCTTTTGAGCAGCTATTTGATGGGAATGGCTGTTATTAGACCACCAAAGATCTGATATTGATGAGCTATCCTTAGAATAAGTCAGCAATAGTTTTAGCCTGGAGAATCCCTTTAAACCTTATCTCATGTGTAGTGTTCTTTTTTGATTCTTGGTTAATCATGTCTCTTACACATAAAATGAAAATAAGTTGGACATCTTATTCTTTTGGACCAGGGTTTGTTGTCAGAAATCTTACGTAAGGAAGAAGATCCTAGAACAGCATCCCAGTCATTGCTGGTGAACCTTAGGGCTATGCAGAACTTCTTAAACTTGCCAGAGGCAGAAAGAGATCGGATCTATCAGGATGAGAGGGAAAGAAGCATGAACCCTAATGTAAGCCTGTTGTCCTCATCATCCAGCAGCCCCAGCTCATCCCGCGTTCCACAGGTATGTCCAGTCAGTCCATCTTTTATGGCCTGCTACACAGCCTAACCTCTGTGTCCAGTACATTAAGTATGTATCTTTAAGAAGATATGTATTACTTAATAGTGTATAACTGCAGTCTTAACTGATTAGACTATAGGGGTCGATAGACTTCAAGATTTCTGAAGCAGGTATTTTAGACTTAGTTGAGTGATCCCTGTTGGATAATCACGGTGCCACATATGGGGGCCAAGTAGCAATGTAAATACCTTCATTTTCCAATACAATTGTACTGAAAAAAACTATGTTTAGCGTGAACACCTTAAGGCACGTCGCCATTTTTGGTAACAAACTACTGTTTTAATTTGTGATGGCAAAAAAGTGGCATGACTTTACAGTGGAGTTTAAAGTATTTTTCTTTTCCAGTAGATTTCCATCAGTTCCATTATGTACATAGTGGCGCATGTTGTTATATCTTTAGCTAAAATTTATTTAGATCAATACTAAGTTCTATTATTGTGGAGGGTCAAGAAAATAGCCATGAATAGAACCCGTTCCTTTAAGAGGCTGGAGTCCTTCAAGTGTGCGCTGTTTCTGAAGTCTACAGGTGACAAGAGTCTGATGAGACCTTTGTGTCCTTCCGTCAGAACAATACTTTTATTCTGCCCTTGATTTGTCAGCTGATGGGAGAAATCATTCAATTAAAGCAGAATACAGAAAATAACAATAACAGTTTAAGAAAATTAAAGGCACAAATCAGAGGCAACCTGGGGCCTGGGACTCGAAAATGAAATTTCTCTTTTCATTTCCGCTCATTTCCTAGGTGAAATTGGGTGTCCGACTGGTTAGCATAATGAGGATAATCGTAGCTGGAGCTATGTGCTCAGATGACATACGTACATGTTTAATAAAGGATGAGAGGGACATGAGGGAGTGCCGTAAATTGAGTAGTAATTTATTATTTAGAGACCTGTACCCATTTTCTCATTTTTTCTGGGAGAATTGGTTCTTGCACTGAAGACTTTATCAGACAACAGGAAAAGAGAACAAGATGCGCAAACACACCTCATGTATTCTACAATTGTTTAGGAATTAACCCTTTCCGAATTGTGCAATGCTCTGTGTGTGACAGAATTTGGGAATGGTCAGTGTTCAAGCTAGGAAAGGCTCTGTGGTATCTAGGGGAAGGTGATAGCCATGAAACCGAAATATGTTACTCAGTTGCGCAAGTTTTAAGCATTAGAATTATTATTTATTATGTTTTAAGTGTTAAGTGTGTGTGTATGTGGTATAGTATTGATATTATATGCTTTAAACAGTGATATTTGCCATATATATATATATATATATATATATATATATATATATATATATACAAAGATAGGCGGCACTCCAATGAAGGAGTGAAAAAAGTGGGTTTTATTTCCCCAAATACACAAGCGACATTTCAGCTCATACCTGAGCCTTTTTCGAAAAAAAGCTCAGATATGAACTGAAAAATCGCTTGTGTATTTGGGGAAATAAACCCCATTTTTTTTCACTACTTCATTGGAGTGGCACCTATTTTTGTATTTTTATACTGGACCTGCATGTATCCTTGGGCTGGCACCCATACCTTTGCTGGTGCTGTCTTTGTTTTTGGAAAGAGAAAAAGAGAGAATAAAAGAATGAGCGAGATGCATGCTGTATCTTACATATTTGCAATTTGCATTGCATAGGTATATTCTGCTTTAAGTGTCACTTGATATTTAGGTTGTTATAGCGCACTCTTCCATTTGATGATAAGATGAATAAATTCTTATACTTTTTAATTAATGGTCATTCATAAGTCTATTGGGAAATAAGGTTTATGAAATCCCAGCCAATGGTTTATGAAATATTAACTGTAATGTCTGCTCAAGGATCCAGTGCCTTCAAGTACATGGAGGAAAGTCAAGGTCTCTTTCCATGCCTGTTCCCTAACTGCAATTATTCCCAATCACAATTAACCTGATTAGAATAATGGACAGGAAGTGTCCCACCATAGCTAATGCTCCTTGGCACCGACCCTATTGAATCCTTTGACAATTTCTGCACAGATGGTTCAGCTAAAACATTTTCCCTTTTTCTGTCTTTTTTTTTCTTCCCCCCTTCAATGTCCCCACAGATGAAAACCTCCAATACTCCTACATCCGACATCCAGGTGAAAGTGGAGGGGGAAGCGTCCAACGTTAGCATCACAGCTGCTGTTTACGACGAGATTCAGCAAGAGATGAAACGAGCAAAGGTGTCCCAAGCTCTCTTTGCCAAAGTAGCTGCTAATAAAAGTCAGGTGAGCAAGCTGGAAGGGGGAGCTGGCTGTATGATCTGTCTATGATATCCTGCAACCCCCATACACCCCATAAAACACTGCATCTGGTCATGTAAGCATTAAGCTAGAACCATATCTTATAACAGACTGGGCAAGAACATGTAGCATTTTTCCGTCAGGCTGCTTGATAGAACCCAATTACATAATTCTGCTCTAAAGTCATGTCACATCTGGGGTTTTATTGGTTATTAGAAACAATGACACAAACAATAATAATTTAAGGGATTCTTAGAATTATGTGTCATATCTGGAAATATCTGTTATTTATAGTCATCCATTCTGTTGATCCTTTCATCCTCATGCCATAGCACTTAAAGGGTTTATCCCATCTAGAAAGCTTTCTTTCTAAACACAGTTAAGCATCTGGAATTGCCAAAGGAAGTTACTAATGGTCACACATTCATATGATATGATGGCAGCAAGTCCACTAGAGAATGAACCACTCTTTCCATTGGCTCTCCGCTCTGTCTAGTAGAGTAGTTTATCTCTCTATTACACAGAGAGTTTGTCCTAATGGCACGGTCCCTTTAAACTGTCTTTCTGTATTACTGGATCACTTATTCTGGGGTATTTGTGTAGTTCTTAAATTGAGACAGACATATAAACAATCAGTGTTAAAGGGAACCTCATGTGGAAAATGTAGTCCTATTTGCAGGGATCAGGTTTTAGAGCAGGAAGAGCTAAGTAGATGCAGCAAAAAGTAAAACCACCCTTGTTCATAGACGAAATGGTCACAAGTTAATTGTAACTTCTAGTGAATCCCATCCACACATTGCAGAAAAATATGTGCAGCGGAAATGCTGCAATTTCCAAAACCTTTGTGTTTTTGGAAATCGCAGCTTGTTAATGATACGTACGGAAACGCTGGCGGTTTCCCTATAGGTATAATTGAAGCAGAAAGTCTGCAGAGAAAACCTTTTCCCTTAGCGCTGTTTCGCTGCGGCCCGCTACGTGGGGCCTTAGCCTTAGTTCAAAAACTACACAAACAGTGTAGAAATATAAAAGGAAGTAAGGCTGGAGCCCCTTGAGGTACAATTGACATGCTGCAATTTACAAAAATGCTCGTGTTTTTGAAATTGCAGCATTTCGACTGTGGATTTTTTTCTACAATGTGCAGTTCTGGCTAATGCAGAATGCAGGTAATGTAAAACGCAGTGTTTTTTGTCACGGTGTTTCTGCTGCGGCCAAAACGCTGCATTATCGCAACAAGGGGAAGTGGAAATGTGAATAAATCGTAATATTGTTCTTGTCTGCTCCTTATAACATGTGAGCAGGACAAATTCTTTTGATATAGAGTATGATCTAGTTTAGAACACTTTTTGGTATGTATTTGTCTGTTCCTGCATTTATGTCTATGTACAAATTGCTGTTTTGGGGTGTGCTCTTAGCTGAAAATCATACAACAGGTTAATGTATTAGTTTTTTGAGGTCCCTTGTCCTTGGTGTCAGAATCCTCAGTGCTCCAGCTGATGTTAATAGAATGTGGAGGATCTGCAGCCCACGAGAACTGTGCAGGCAGCATTAGCCGTGATGGGAACCTTACACCTGATTGGTCATGGAGCGTGCTACCATAAATAATACCCTCGCCTGTTTTGAATTTCACAGATAGTCCCTAGCCTGTCTAATAAGGAAACTTTCACAGACATTAAATAAGGGCCTAACATCCCATTAGGGAGATATAAGTCATACAGACGTTTCATGGGCTCTGCAGTTAATGACCAGCATTTTGGGCGAGGTTACCATCATTGTGCAAGTTTAATAAGAAAAAATAAAGCTCACTTAAAGGAATCTTCTAAATAAGGTATTGAACACACGGATGCTGTTTATGGGGCTTAAGATGAATTATGTTGAAGGTATCAGAGCCAAGTGGTCTGATAATGAGAGCCAGACAACAAAGATACATTTATGCAGGCAGCCAAGCCCGAGACTGGTTGTGTGTTGTGGAAGTTCTAGCTGCTTTAACAATGTACTGTATGATATTTTTTTCCTTACATGCTGACATATACTCTATGGTCCTGACCTAATGTACACCACATTAAAAAGCAAAGTTATGCATTAAAGGGATTTCTATGCTTTGCTTTTTTACAACTGGATTTTTTTTAGCTAACTGAGCATCATGGGAGGTATACAGTGTCCGTTGCTCAAATATGTGAACTGATGCATGTCTTAAGGAGCCCATACACATTAAGTAAAAGTTGGATGAATTTGCCAGCTGACAATCTGATGTGTATGGATGTGTTCCAACTCTCCCTCAACAGATGAAGGATTGAGCATGTTGAGTTTTACATGTCCTATCCATTTGTTCTCAAGAGACATAAGCCACCGCCTATAGGGGGTGCAGAGGTAGCAATTGGTACTAGACCCAGCAGTCTAAAGGGGCCCAAAGACTTCTCTATAGCATAAGAATATGCAAGTTTTATGATTAACACATGATAAGTGGGGGCCCCAATTACATATTTTGCATTGGGACCCATAAGCTTCAAGCTACCACCACCAGAGGTGTCTAGGAGTAGCTTACTTTCCTTTCCCCTTAGGTGTTTGGCCGAGCGTGCATGTGTATGGGAGTTGTGTGAGGCATAGCTGTCGGCAAAAACAAGCCCTAGACTGACAGCTATAGGAGATATATGAACACCTTTACTTTCCTGGTGGAAGGTTCAGAGTTGGTTTACAAGCTATGATTTGTTTATGTGATCGGACCAATCATTGTATGTACATGCAACAAGCAAATGACCTTTAGCAAATGGTTTTAGTAGACAGTAAATAATGGAAAGGGGGCATTAAACAGGGGGGCAAGTGCGTGGGGACTTTAAACTGTGGGGGCAGCTGGAGGGGGATATTAAACAGGGGACAAATGCAGGGGGACTTTAAACTTTGGAGGCATTTGGAGGGGGACATTAAACTGGGGGGGGCAGCTGGAGGTGGACATTAAGCTGTCAGGGTAGCTGGAGGTGGACATAATACTATGGGGGCAGATGGATGGGGACATTAAACTGTGTAGCGGGAGGGGGACATTAAATTGTATGGGGCCACTAGGGAGGCATTATACTGTGTGAGGGCCACTAAGGGGGCATTATGATTAGTGTAAGCCAGGTATTTGTAAGTGGTGGTGATGGGGAGCGGGGCACTTATGAAACCTTTGCACTGGGCCCACCAATGTGTTAAAACGGCCCTAATGATCACCTTTAGTTACCTCATGTTGAATCTCTGTTTTCGTCCTTGTATCATTTCACAATGTTACTTTATAAACATGGTAATTTACTTATTTTCTTGCAAAAATAACCTTAACTTACAGTACCTGTGTAGCTACAGCTAAGAATCACAGTGTGCTCTTAATGCAAACGACAGTCAAATGAGATAAACCAGAGCTGCACAGAGGTCCTCAAGATCATCTGACTTCTTAGTTTGGGGCATTTTGTTCTCTATTAATCAAATTACATTCTAGTGGAATAAATATCATGAAATGTGAAACTTCTCCTATATGTAGGGATCAGAGGAAACTCTTTCAATGCTGTAGATGTCATCTCATCAATGTATGTATTGTTAGGCATTATGGCAGGAAAAGCAAAACAAAAAAATAAAAATGACAATGATCTGAAATCACCCTGTATCTGAAATGTATAAATTCAACATCCGAACTGGGGAGCCTGGTTGTTCCCTCCCTCCCCACATTGTCCCTAATGTAATAGTTTACCCCCATGTCAAAATACTCCTTAACTGTTTTTATTACTACAGGATAGGATTAACATTATAAACAGTATGCTAGAAACCTTATATCTGGACATGACTACTATTTCAATTACGTTGTCTGATCCTGATACAGTTTCTTAAAGGGGTTAAAATACAGATAATGGAGCAGGAAGCAGGCAGCTCCATACTCTGTGTAGGGATGGAACTAATTCACTGCAGCTTAGGTGCCATACAAATGAATGGGGGCTGATCTGCAGTAAACTAATCTGACCACTACACAGAGAGTAGAGCTGTCAGCTTCCTGCTCTAGTCCCTGGTTACCTGCTGAGAACAGCTGATCTACTGGTGTGCCAGGTGCCACAGCCCCACAAATCTGATTTTGTTTAACTATCCTTAGGATCATAATTTTATTTTACCTGGAAAACCCCTTTAAGGCCACATTAACATAGGACAAGTTCAAAACATTTTGATGCATTTATATAGCCAAAGTCAGGTTTAGATATCAAGAAAAGTATGTGGTAGAGATTGCCCTGACTATAATGGGAACATCCTTGATAGGAAAATGGATATTTTTTGGCAATTTATAGGATAGCAGGAATGGTTTTTTATGCTGATAATACATTAAAAAGGAACTTCTATGGTGATTTATAATGCTCTATCTGAGATTGGAATATGACAAAGGGAGAGAAGCTAAGCTCTCTGACATATCGATTCGTATGATTGGCTGCAGGATTTTTGAGAAAAAAAAAGCAGAGTAGATTCTGACAGGACTCCAGAACAGACAGTAAGAGTCCTGCTTGCCCCACCCACACAGGCTAATTGACAGCCTTCTGTTCACATGCACTATGATACAGGGAAACCTGTCAATCATTATGTGTGGGCGGGATAATCAGGACTCTCACTGCTCCTTCTAAGAGTCCTGTGGGTGTTTGTGCTGCTATTGCTCAGAAATCCTGCTCCAAATCATATAAATCTATATATCATAAAACACAGTTTTTCTTCGTCTATCATATCTTGCTCATAGATAAAGCAGCATGAGTCGCCTGATAGGTTAACTTTAAGCTTTAACATGTTTTGCTTTGAAAGTACAGTATACAGGAGTTTATACAGTAAGTGGTGCCTGTGTCTACTGACAGTGAATGTGGAGCAGCAGAACACTAAAGCTTATTATTAGGTACCTTTGATAGCACTGATAGAAATCATGGGAAAGGGGGGCTGGAAAACATATTCCAGTTGCAAAGTAATCTAATAGTATCCATTGGATACAGAATGGTAAACAAAAACAAGCAGTTTTTGGAAAGAATCTTTTAAGTTCTTGTTTTCACTTTGACTTCTATTAATATTGTTTTAAATATACTTGAGTTGTTAAGTAAAGTGAGAGGTACGATTACCAGACTAGGGGAATACTGTACTCCTGGCAGTGCTTGATCTATTGTTACAAAATAAGTGAGAGATAAGCCAGTTTATTGGCTGAACGGACTTTTTGGCTGGTTCTTACATTGCCCCCTTAAGTCTCCAGCCTTGCTGTGAAATGCATTGTAGCGAAAACCACTAGGAACCTACTTAAGCTGCTAAATGAATAGACACACAAACCCCCCCTATATACCACATGGCAAAATATAATGAGGGTTGGAACTGTTAAATGACTGAAACTGCTAAATGCATAATGCTACTTGGCAAAACTACTGTGCATTTAACGGTTTTCCACTCTGTAATAAATGACATATGTGGAAAACGTGCAGTAAATGTGAAAACGGCACAATTGGTTTAGCAAACGTGCCCTTTTTTCTCCCTGTTCCTCCTCGTGTGAATATCAAAGTTGTGCAGCCTGTAATGGATGGTTTTATGGGCCGCTTTAGCAAGACTTGTGGGTCACACACTTGGTATTATAAATGTCTACATGAGACAACAGCTTCCATGCAAAGCAGTAACTTGCGGCTACCACAGCACAGTTAACCCTTTGTACAGATCAATAGGCAATGTAGTGTTAAGGATTAAATTGTCACTATATCCCAATATAGTTAACTTAAGGATAATAAAGCTTTACTGTATGTACCTTAACATTTTAATATTGAAATATACCTAGAGGCAGGTATAAAGTAAATCATAATCTTCATCCAAATATTTTATTACATACAACATTCTGTAACATGTACGTCACAGTATTATGTAACATGCACTAGAAAACATAGCTAACTACTGATTCTCTGAACTATTGCAAGATACAACTCTTTTACCTATATTTCAGTGTGAGTTTATGCAGTGAACAGTACATCAAGTATAGAAGGAATAGTGCAAAAAGTCAGAGGCATCTAAGTGATAACCAACTAGATTCTCGCTCCCATTTCAAGCTGTCACTTTTAAAACTATTTTTCTTATAGAAGCCATAGCATTGCCATAATAAGCATTTTGTGTGTCATGTGTGTATGTATGTGTACGTGTATATATAGTCTTCAACTCGGTAGTGGCATCAGCCATCTTCTTTGGAGTGGCCTGCTGGGGGAGCAGTATATCAACCAGGGACAGAAATAAACTTGACAAGCTGATTAGAAGGGCCAGCTCTGTCCTGGGGAGCCCACTGGACCCAGTGCAGGTGGTGGGTGACAGAAGGATACTGTCCGTGGTGAGCTCCATGCAGAAGAAGAAGTCCCATCCCATGCATGAGACTGTGATCGCGCTGAGCAGTACTGTCAGTGACCGACTGCTCCACCCTAGGTGTGAGAAGGAGCGCTATCGCAAGTCTTTCCTCCCCACCGCGGTTAGGCTGTACAACCAACACCGACCTAAGCGGAGATCATTACACACAGAGAACTGAAATATCTCTCTGCCTGTTAAATCCCCCCCCCCCTCCTCTGCTACGTCCTATCTGTCTGTCTGCTATTAATGTAATGTCTCTCACCTTGGAACATTCCTGTACATTTTGTATTTGTATCTGCTTATCTTATCTTATCTTTGCTGCTGTAACACACTGAATTTCCCCATTGTGGGACTATTAAAGGACTATTATTATTATTATTATTATTATTATTATTATATATATATGGACAGTGGTGGGAGACACCAGGGACAGGTGAGCATGTTGTTTTTTTTTTTTTAAATTTTTTACCTTCCCTAGCCTCTAGGAAAAATTATTTAATTTCTTACACAATCCCTTTAACGTCCATGATAAACAGACATGTGGGTCCATTTTTGGCCGTTTTCAGATAATAATGAAAAACTTTTTGAACTGCCAAACCCATGAAAGTCTATGGGTGCATTCACATGCCAAGATAGTGCATGTCTACTTTTTGATGCCCGTCAAAAAAAATAAAATGGCCATGGGAATAGACCCATTCAGTCTCATTGTTTTAGACACATCAGTCACACAGACATTTTTCAATGTCATGTGAATAAGGCCTTAATGCTAAATAATACATTTTCTAAGTAAATCTGATATGTAAAGTTTCCAACTTCCTTGAACCTAAAGCTCATTACTCCATACAATAAAAGTATAGTAGTTCAATATTAGAACAATAGACACAAGCTAAAAAAATGCTTCAGGTGAATTTATATAGGATTTATACATACTATACAAAAGGGTTGTCTCGGGATAAGTATTAATGACATATTGCTGGTATATGTCTTCATTATCCAATCAGTGTTTAAAATAATAAAGAAAAAATTCCAAACACTATAGTCGCTGCCCTTGTCTCTAGCGATGACATCATCATATGTGACCATTGCAACTTGCGTCTCTAATGGTGACACATGATGACACACTATCTATGGTAACCAAGTGTACAAAGACTGGCAGTGAATCAGGTTTTTTTTGTTTTTTTCTATACTTTGAGAGTTGTGTTTTTTATTTATTTTAATTTTATCTTGACAGATTTTTGCTGTAATAGTTTGCAATCTACAACAACATCTGCCATTATTGGGTTTTGTTTGGGTTTTTCTGTACTGCAGGTGGTGTTCCCTCTTAGCCTTTATAACTAGTGAGTGGGGAAGGTTAGGAACCTAGGAGCTGCTCTGTCTAAATGGGACAATATAAATCAGTGGCACATACATACTGCCATATAACACCCAAAATTAGCTACAGTAGTTAATGGATTTATGATAACATCCCTGGTGTCTAGGGCAAAGAAGGAAGTGAGACTACAATCCTGATGGGTTTAGGACAGTGAGGGGGTTAATGTATGCATGCCTTGTGTTAATGTTGTCTAGTGTATTACTCACCTCTCCAAGCTCCAGCACTGTTTCTGCAGCAGGAAGGCTGAGACTTGAATAGACAGACAGTCCCCCTCTCGCACAGACTGCTCACCTTGCCCCTATCTCTCACAGACTACTATTTATGCTCACATCACTCACACACTGCTCCCTATGCCACCTCTCTCTCTCAATCTCTTCCATCTCTCACAGACAACTTCTACCACACACAGACTTCTTTTTTTTGTCACTCTTTCCAATACAGTTCACCCTCCACACACTGATCTTTATATTCCCCTCTCCAAGACAACTCTACCTCCACACAGCTAGCTCAATGCCCCCCTACCATTGTGTAGCAGGAAGCTGAACACTGATGTATTTAGCTTCCTCTTTTTTCCTGCATTGATCATAGGGATCAGTACTAGAGGTGATAGAGAGGACTCTGCAGCTACTTTAAGGGTACACAGTTCTCTCTATGATGTCACACAGTGCTTTGGGAGTGCTGCACCTGATCAGTAAGGGGTGAACTCAGTAAGTCTGCAGAGCAGTAGAGTAATAAGAGATTTAAGCTTAAATGGAACAGTGACAGTAAATTTCTGTATAGAAAATTTCCAAAGCGTGTGGATAAGATCCTGCAGAGTTTTTGTCCAAACACAGAAAGAAAATCTGCAGCAATTCAGTGCATGTGAATGTACCCTAATTCTTTTCTTCATACATGAATTAATGATATATAGAACCAAGGCATGTGCAGAAATAAGTTGGTGCACTATTTATTGCTAAACTCACAGCACTGTGACTACCTGTTATCCTGGAAGACTGCTGAGAAAAAAAAAAAGTTTTGACCTTGACATTGAAAGACACTGAATACACACCTTATTCTTACAAAGTCAGACAAACATTTCACTATGGTAGACTTTTCTCAAGGTGAGAAATACCAAAGTGTCAGGCTGAAACTCTGCTCGTATTTTATACCATACTAACAAAGTAAATATGTTTAACTTGACATATTTTACGTTCCTCATTCTCTTATCTTGCTGTCACTTGCAAGACTACTTGTTAAGATCACAGCATGGAGATTTATGGGTTTCTGCATAGCTCTCAAGCATGCTAATTCCTCGAAAAACTGAGACTTTTGATATTTAAGAGGGTGAGACTAATGAACAATATGAGGGCATTTTATGTATTTTGGTAATATATTTTCATTGTGTTGACCTACTAATGTGTATAGGGACTGCGGTTATTCTGATTTAAGAATGTATGACCATAACAAATTGTATGGCGAGTATATTCCTCTACCCAAAGCAAACAAAAAAACTAGCAAATCCCATCCACACATTGCAGAAAATTACACGCAGCGGAAATGCTGGGATTTCCAAAACATTTTTGGAAATCACAACATGTCAATTATACCTACGGAAAAACTGGCGGTTTCCCTCTAGGTATAATTGAAGCAGAAAATCCGCAGAGGAAAACTCTGTGGAAAGCGTTGTAGGAAAAATCACCCTTGCGTTCTCCACCGCGTTTTTTTTCTCACAGCGCTATGTGGGGCCTTAGCCTTAGGCCCCACGTTGTGGAAACGCAGCTTTTTTTGTTGCAGAATTTGCTGTGTTTTTTGTGCTGAAGCCAAGAATGGCAACAAAAGGAATGAGAAATATATAGCAAAATCTGCAACAAAAAAAGCTACGTTTCTGCAACGTGGAGCCTCAGTCTTACCCTTCTCAAGAGAGCTGAAGGGGATTCTCACATGGAATACTACTTTAGCTCTATTTGTGCTTGCCTGTCATTCAGAGGGAATACTGTGGTTGCTGATGATTTTTTTTCTTGACTAATGTAAAAAAAAAAAAAAAAAAATTTTTTAACTATGCGATGACCATAGTATTCCCTCTAGTTGGCTTAGTTTATGCCAATAACATGCGCATTGCATCACAACTTAGGCCATGCCCACTTCCAGTAAATCCGCACCTCATCTCTTTTCATACAAGTCAGAAAGTGTCTAAAATGCTTGATAAATGTGGCACTATGCAATTGATGCAAATTACGCCAGAATTGTGGTAAATTTTGCTTTGTAAATCTCCGTCAGTATCTGTGACACTGAGCGGAGTCTTTGGTTTTTGCACAGAACCAGAAATTTGTCTAAATGAAGAGCCATTACTAGACCCAGTACTGTTATTTTAAGGCATACCCTGGTCACCAATAGTGCTAATGCTGCTAGACAACTTCCTATATGGTACTGTATCTCAGCCTACCTGAACCTTATGTGTGTGCATTGGTTTCTGGGGGGTTACTGATTCTCTCAGAGAAGATTCAGCTGGTGTATGGAGAAGTACAAGTAATGCTCCATATAGAATGAGTGTGTGTATTACGTGCAGCTCTCCTCCAAAAGGAAGAAAGCTACCATATATTATGAGTGCCTTGTTTGGCTAATATGTGTGCACTTGGGAATGGGATATTGGGGCTATAAGTTATGAGTATTATTAGACGTTAAAGAAGAAAAAGTAGACCTGACAGATTTCTTCCTGTTGCTTTGAATTCTTCAGAAATAAATTCTATGAATATGAAATGTATCCTTAGCCGTGTCCTTATTGCAGTTAATACTAATACATACCTCGAGTGGTTAAGGTGAATGTGAGGCTCTCCAGAAGATTGTAGGGATCTGTATGTGTTACCTGCTGGTAGTGTAAGTCTGATGAGGGTATATTCACATCTTGTAGCCATGTCATGGTTTTTTTCCACAGTTGATCATGAATCACAAGAAAAAAATGCAACATGACTACAACATGTGTGACTGAACCCTTATACAACAGTACAGCTAGTAAGGTTACAGTCCTGCTGTCATGAGATAGTTGCGCTTAAAATGTGAGATCTATGACCTGTTAAAATGGCCCTGTAAGGTTATGCTTTCAATGGTGTTTCCCTTGAGTCTCTACAGCTCAGTGTTAGGCCTCATGCACACGTCCATCTGTCAGTGAACTAGCGGTGTTTTTCATGGCTAGCATTCCATGGCTTCATACACATGACTGTGTATTTTCACGGTCCTCCTTCATGGTCTCCGTTTTGCAGCCCATGCTCACTAACCTCAGTGAATGGGGCTATGGAAGTATGGGCGGCATCCATGTGCCGTCAGTGCAGTTTAATCACGACCTGGTGACACGCACTTGGTTGTGTGCTTGTCGCCTTAGCCTGATTTCTAAGATTTATCAGGTTTTTTCAATATGGGACTTTGTTGGTATATAGGGAAAACCTGATAAAAGTGAATATACATGCAGCCACTTTCATCATCTCTGGTGTATTTTGGTGTTGGTTGGATTTACATGAATTCCTACTGAAATATGCTCAGTATAGGACTAGATAGATAGGTAGATAGATACAATAGAGAGATAGATCATTCTAAAGCTGATAAAAGTGAGGCCACCTTTAGAGAGATAGATAGACAGACAGATCAGGTGCCTCTTGTGCAGTCTATTGAACTGGTCCATGGGAGAGTCCAGAAAGGAATATACAGCAGCAGCTCAGAAGTCAGGACCAGAAGGGAGGGGCAGGATGTCTGAAGACACTACAAGATGATGGCAGATGAACAGGAGGGAGCCTCTGTCCTGTGTGTGCCTCCTCTGGCTATTGCTATTTTCTTCTTGGGGTAGTAATAGTCCCTGCTGTTATGTGTGTGTACTTTCCACAGGATAGGACTATATCATGTGTACATGTATGCATAATTTTCAGTGATGAGGGTTTGCACTTAGGTCTCCTTGGTGCCCAGGACATTCCCTGCTATATGCTACTATGCATGTGTATCACATGTAGATGTATGTGAAAAGCTCTGTTTGCATCTGTGTTTGTCAATTCTATTATCCTTCCCCATCACAGAAACAGAACAATGAAATTGATGGTAATGCTGGATCCATTACATGTCAAACACCAACCCCATTTATTAACTGGGTCAGTCGGGTCTCTGTAATAGCGTCTGTTGTTTTACTCCAAAAATTACGCAGACTCATTTTTTCTTGACATTTATAATGGAATTTGAGATGAAGGCTCCTAGCAGGGCGCTCAACGCATATGTGAATAAAGTCTAATGTGTATATGTGTTGCAAAATGTCTATATGTGTGCATTATGTGTGCATACATATGTTTGTATGTTTATATATGTATATGTCTGGAAGGGCAATAAAGGAAGGGAGGCCCAGATAAAGGTCCTGCACATAGGCACTTTGCTATCTGTGTAGATAGATAGATCAAAGTGGCAGCGCTCCAAAAAATGTGTATATTCAGTGTGTATAGGCGATGTGTATAGGCGACATGTATAGGCAACGTTTCGGTACTCACCTAGAACCTTTCTCAACCTTTTTGCACCCACTGTCTTTTGCTGCGCTGCCTTGAATTTTTTGTTTCTAGATAGATAGATACTGATTTCTATATGTTTACGGTAATGTTCTTTTTAATCTATAATAAATATTTGCCTGACACTTTCTTTTAATCTGAGGATCCGTCTATTCATCCATATGGCAGATTTATAACTCTTCCAATTACCGTGCAAATTATTGCTAATATTAGCTCATGAAAGTGTTTCTGCTCTGCAGGTTGGTTATTATTTATAAAAATCACACAAGCAGCTGATACATTCATAAGCTAATTATTTCAGCAGCTGGGTACACACTGAGCAATATGGCTGCAACTGAGCAGATTTTTTTGGTACTTGCTGTGGTGAATTCATGCAGGGTGGGGGGAGTAGTACACAAGACAGACTTAACTAGAATTCAGAAATTCCATTTTTGTGAAAAACGCTGCTCAGATAGTGTATTGCTTACCTACCTGGTTAAATATTATGTTATAGGATGTAGGATAGATTTTTAAAAGCCCCACCAAAAAAAGAAAGAAAAATGTATTAGAATTTTAAGTTTTATGTTTTTTTATTTAATTTTTTTAAGACAAATAGGAAACACCGAGCAGTGATGGTTGAGATAGTTATATTAGAACCTTCCAGGGCTTTAGTGTATTTCTGCAGAATTCTGTAATATATGGTGTTATTTCCTGGTCTTTAACAAGGACCGATCTCCTAATAACTGGACAATCATATTTACAATAATCTCTGGATTATTAGATGATAAACATGCAAAGCCAATTATCTTAATATATCCATCAAAGCTTGTTACAGGCAATGTATGCAATTCTAAATTTATACAATGTCACGCCAGGCAAGTGCGACACCCATTCAGTTTACATGAATAAAGTGGCACAAGTGTACAGACATAAAGTATATATAATACAGGTGTATGCCATATTTCCACCAAAAATTCCTCCCCAAAATGGTGGTTGTATTTTATGGAAATGTGGATCTTTATGGTACTTGAACCTAATATCAATTTATTACTCATGTTTTGCCGGATTACAGGTTGTTAGTTTAGGTTTAAGACATTTTTGCCATGACATATTTCCATAATGAGCCCTGATAATTCAATGGGTCATATATCTTTTATGACACCACAGAAGCAATGTCAAGGGCTTAGATTATATGGAGAATTCGGTCTTTGGCCTGCTTTATTTGAAAGTGTCTGCGAGCAGCTGGGGGCCTATATTTTCACGACAGTAAGTGCATGTTATCTTTCAGCTGACAATCCTATCTACAAGCATTCATAATGCTGTCAGCACCACAAAGTTAAAAGTTCCATAGATCAGTGACAACTAGTGTAGTAGGACAGTGTGGATGTGTTCACTTGTTAAAAAAAAAATCTTTCATCCTCTCCCTCATCCAGAATAGAGCAGGTCTGTGCAAATGTGGCCTTTCTCTTGTAAAAACAAGGCAGTCTTGTGTTACAGATTACCCGATAAATCCCCAGTGCCTTCACAGTTCACTGCCTACAGCTGCTACAGATGGGCAGGAGCCCTCTCTGTCTCTGCTCTGTGCTGTGCAGCCGCCAGTTGAAGGAGAAAATGGAATGATCAGGCTATTAACATCGGAGCCGTGAGGAAGACGAGGCACAATAAGAACAGCTGGTGTTTCTGCCTTGGCCGATACAGCGAAGATAATCAAATCTTGCCTTTTCCCCCCTATTTATTTATGTTTGGGGAGCGATGTGTGGTGGAGGATGGGAGGAAATGAGGGCATTAGAGGTTAAAGAGTTAATAGTTAAATCTGTAATGCACAGAGTCACTTTGAGGTACTTATTGACAGATTGGTTATAGCGTGCAGTAGACTAGATTTACCCATAGCGGTTTTTACTACAGTTCGATGAAAATATCTTATTGAGACAATTATCGCTACGTGTAAATGAGTAAATCAGATGAAATATAACTGAAAGTGATTGGAGAGTCTCAAAAAAAACCCCAATCTGATTAAAGTTATTACTAGGATCATGGACTATGACATAAAACATCGAAAAACTATAACATCGGGTTGGGAAAACCTCATTACGTAAGAAGGAAGGTTTTATTTTTATTGCCAATCGCTCCTGTAGACTTTTTTTTTATCCTACTGTGAATATATGGCCGGATCACGTTAGTGGGATTGGGGGCCAAACTCATCCGACCTTACTAGAAGAGCGTCCGGACATGTAACATCTTGTGCTTGATGTCTCAAGGTTCCTTTTTGGAAGCACAAAATTGGAATTGTTAAACTGGAATGTGGCGTCGGTGCAGGAATGTAATACTATTGTCAGAACCTAAAAACAACTTCAAAGTGTTGAAAAAAATCAACATAATTCAAAAAGGATTTGTCTTCTGCTGACTGTACTAGATATCTGCAATGATATGACCGTAAATGACCGATCATAGCAATGTGTACTCAACTGCAAATGGGAAGAAGGACCCACACATGTCATGCTGTAGCTTTTGGTGGGCTGTCTTCTATGAGAGGGTCCAAAGTACCCACTCCCATGTACAAGAATAACAATAACATGTAGAGGGATAAAATGACAATTGATAATAACACAAAGCTATATTAAAGGTGTTTTCCCCTCTTCACAACATAGACAATAAGTGTCAGATCATTGGGACTCCCAGCAATAATGAGAAAGTCCCCCATGTGGATAGAGCAATAGTGCGCATGTGTGACTACAACTCTTTTTCCATCTCTGGGACCCATACAGCATTGTAGTCATCTGTGAATGGAGTGGTAGTCACACATGCACAATACTGCTCCATTCGCACAGGAAACCTGTGGATGTCCAATCTTTTGATGGGTGAGGGTTCAAGCAATGGGATCACCCGCCATTAGACACATCCTGTGGTTGAGGAATGAGGGTTCTTGGTGGAAAAAAAGCCTTTAATATACAAATACTTTCCTTCAATAAAATATACACTATGTACAGTGTGAGATATTGCAGACAATGGTTGAGCAAACTAGTACAGAACTTGCATTCTGCCTAAGCAGAGCTGATCTCTGCAGGAGCTGGTTTCTGTCACTGTAGCTGAGAATGAAGGTAGATAAGTCAGGAGGTAGGAGACAGGCACTGTAGTTCAGGTATGTAAAGTCATGATTCAATGGAGCTCCACTCAAGATGTTAAAGATTGTGTACAAAATGGTAGTCAGACATGATGGATTATAACACCTAAGTAAACCAGAAGGTATTCATACATTCACCTGTACCATTATGATCATAACTAGCTACAAGATTGTCATATTGTAAGGTGATTCCTGATGGGTGGAAATTTTACTGCAAGATTGTCATATTGTTTGGTGACTCCTGATAGGTGGAAACTTTCCTACAAAATTGTCTGTTAGGTGATTCCTGATGGGCGTAAATTTTCTTGCAAGATTGTCATGTGTAGAGAACTTTAAGTGTTTGGATTTTAAAAGATTTAAAAACAGCCGATGGGTGATGAAATCCCTGAAAATAATCAAACCTGCTCAACTGTAAATGGGACCATAAGAAACAGCAGATTGAGCAGGTTTGGTTATTTCTAGAGATGAGCGAATCGATTCTGCAGAAGTGGAATTCGATCCAAATTTCAGGAAATCTTCGATTCTCTACGATTCCGGATTTCCTGATGCTTCGTGGTAACGAATATTTAGTAAGGACCTTTGTGACATCAGACGGACACAAGATGTTCTCTAGTGATGTGATTGGGTAGGAGTGTCTTTGCTTGTTAGCAGATCCTTTCACATGAATAAAAGTTGTCCGTGCTGAAGAGAGAGAGAGAAACATGACCGTGGCATCCAAGGGCTTCCGGCATTTTGCCGCCCACCCCGGCTCTCTGTAGCCCGGAAATAGCTGTTTATTCGCCGCTAAGTAATTCAGATCGAAGCAAATTTTTTTGGAACTTCGAATCGAACTGCCAAATCGAACTTTTGAGAAATTCGCTCTTCTCTAGTTATTTCTGATGATATCAGTGAACTCTACGTAGAGGGGCTGTGCATGAACATGCTGCCAAAAATGAGAACTTCTGGCCCATGTTTTCAGCAATGATGGAGGTCTACGTTACCTATCTTATTTTTATAATTTGTCTGTTTGAAAGAGGTTATTGTGAGACAGTCTATAACTACTTTATCAAGTCTATCTCTAAGTCTATGAGTTTTGTGACATTTTGAACAACTTCCACTTATGAATATTATAATCTTGTTTTATTTCTTTTCTTGCTACAGGGTTGGCTCTGTGAACTCCTTCGCTGGAAAGAAAATCCAAGCCCAGAAAACCGTACACTGTGGGAGAATCTGTGCACCATACGTCGTTTCCTTCAGCTCCCTCAACATGAAAGAGATGCTGTGTACGAAGAAGAGTCAAGACATCATCACAGTGAGCGTATCCAGCATGTAGTACAGCTTACTCCGGAACCTGTGCAGGTAGGACCATACTAATAATTTATGTCAATGTCATGTCAAGTCCTTCCCCATGAAACATACGCAGCTATGGATCTGTTGGGCATGCATGTATTTTGAGTGGGAAGTGGGGAGCAAGTAATTACCACACATCTTTGGTGGCAGCTTATTTCCCTTGAGAGCAAATGGATCAGGCACTGAAATTCAACATGCCTGATCTTTACTTCTCCTGATAGTTAATGCCATGGAAAGGCATAATACTTAGCGAGTTTTGAACCTAAACTAACCAATTTGACTTTGGGGCATTACCAAGGGTGTTGTCAAAGTAATCTCTTCAGTTTTAAACCTTTAACCCCCATACAGGGAACTGGTGTTTATTGCAAGGAAGCTACCAGGCCACTACCTCTCGCAGTGGTGCCGGTGTAGGTAATGGCTGGCCAAGGGTCAGAGGGGACACCGATGCACGACAAAAAGAGTCCATAATATAGTCAGGTACAGGTCAAGGGTCAGGACTGGCAGCGTTCAAGCATAGTTGGAAAGTCGGTTGCCAGGAGAGGAAGCAAAGTAGTGAAAGTTAGAAACAAGCCAAGGTCAAAGACATATATCTGGCAGGTCAGGCATGAATGTAGTCAAGTAACAAACCAGAGGTCAACACGCAGATCAGATCATGAATCAGGTATACCATACAGAAGGACTAGCAAACTAGAAACCTTTGCTCAGTGCAAGCACTAAGCTGATTTATATAGAAAATAACTGCTAAGGATTGGCAGTAGACAACTTACATGTGGGCTTCTGTTCCTTTAAAAAAGAGCAGATGTGTGTGCATGTGTCCTTCATGCAGGAAGAGGCAGAAGACGCTGACAGTAGGGAAGAGTAGCCTCCCAGGAGTGGAGGGAAGTGGCTGTGTAGGTAATCTGACAGCAGGTACTGCTGGGGGGTGATGACAGGCATTCACTACCAGTGTTACAGAAGGAAAGATCAGACATGTTGCATTTAATTGCCATATCCATTGTTCTCAAGGGATATGCTAGTGCTGGGAGGCCCCAATATTTGGCTGGTCACAGCAAAATTGGTGGATTTGGCATTCTTTTCACTTATGTGTAAGAGGACTTTAAGGTGTGTAGTATGATGTTCTGCAGCAGCTGGCAAATGGAACTGAATAGCACACTGCCTGGAAGAATGATGTGTGAAAGACTAAAATATCTATTTAAACCAGTCTAGACAACACAATGAAAAAATGGAGCAGGTGAAGGAGAGGAGGACGAGTTCTGCTAACCTTCTTGTGACTGATTTTTATAAGATCATCTCTGGTAGAAATGGTTTTCCAGGATAAATTAAAAACTAACTGGGGCCAGGTCTGGGTAAAATGAAAAAGAAATGATACTCATCTACCCTTAGTCCTCACCTTGGGCAACTCATCCCCCACTCCCTTCAGTCCTCGGACTGCTTGGACTGGAAGTGCAGGTGGCTGCTGCGGCCAATCACTGGCCTCATCGGTCACACATTGGGTACTGGTGACTTCACTGCTGATATGTCTCTGAAACCCAACATGTGATTGCTGAGGCCAGTTACTAGCTGCAGCTGTCACTTGAGCCACTGCACTTCCGAGCAGAGCTGTCCAAGGGGCAGAGGGAACAGGGGATGTGCCACCCAAACCGAGGACGGGGGCAGGTGAGTATCATTTCTTTTTATATTTTTCCCAACCCCCCTTCCCAAGTTATTGTTTCAATTATCCTGGAGCCCCTTTAAGAAATACTATTCCTGCAGGAAGAGATGAGCAGGGGGTACAGTATGTACAGTGTAATTGTCAGGTCTGACCTTAGAATGTACAAATATCATTTACAAACCTGTCATGGGAATCTTTCCATGTATATGTGATATAACCGTAAAATTCATTATTTGTAAACTCAATATATTCTCCATAAGCAAAATGTAAGTTTGTGTAATACCTCCCTGTCTAACTTATGTTTTACTTGAGGTCTTGTTCAGACCTGTCCATACCCTCATCTCAAATCCCACTTTTTACTGATCATGTAAGGCCAAGTTCCAAGACATTGTAGGAGGATAGTAGGTTCTCATAAGGAGAATGAAGGACTCTGAGGAAATCAAAGAACAGTTACAATGGGGAGATGTCTTTCCAGACTCTACTTGTTGTGAGGTCCTGTGTACACCAATATCCACCATTGAGATTTCATAGATTTCACCACTGGCTAATAGGGGATACAACCCAGAGTGGCATAGACACCAATGATCAGAAACTCTGCATACTGCAACTCTATACCCAACCCAATCATTGAAGCCTGGTGCCATTGCTGCCAGGTTTTCCAAGTATAAAATCAGTACCTAATACATATGGAAGGATAGATACTCATCTTCCACTGATCTACATTTAATAATGAACCACTTGACATATTAAACAACTGGAAGGTTTCCCTGTAAATGAATGTGATAAGTTGCAGCATGTCAGGACCAGAGCCTTATCTACCGAAAACTCTTCTGCACCCTAGAGACATTCTCTACAATTGCTTCTGAGGCTTTACCTGCCTCCTATCTCATAAACTTCTCACTGGGGATCTACTTCTCCCCTCTCTACCGTAGTTTAAGTATGGCCTCTGGCCTGCACTGCAAGAGGCCTTATTGCTTGCGTAGATTTGTCTCCGCTAAAGTACATGAAGAATACAAGCAATAAGGGCAGAATCTCACTAGCTAGAAAAGGAAGTCTTTAACCTGTTCTGTGCCAGATCATCTTATAATGTTCTGCTATGACTGTATCAACACGGATCATAAGTTACATGCAGGTAGCAATTCTGCTAGTGGAAAAGTCTGGTATGTACATCTGTAGATGTGAATGTCACATTCTAATATTCTGTCCAAATCGGTAATTTTTCATCTGTTGCGGATGGCTGTGAACTCTCTTTGTCAACAACCAGTTGACAGTGAAATGTCATCATATTCTGGGTGAACAAGTTTCTTCTTCTTTTAATGTGTCTCTATTTTTCTATTAGACACATCCCTGAACAGGAATCCTTGACATACCCGTATTCTGCATTTAGAGGTATTAAAGGAAAATAAGGGATTGATTTAGGTACATCTTACTACTGATAAGAAGTCCATTTGTTTCCTTTGTGCAAAGCATGGACTCTACAGACCCTGTTGTGAACCCAAATACTCTTTACACAAGAAGTTACATTTTTCACTTGTATTATTCAATCAGATTGTTAAAGGCAGTCACTTGACTAGGGATGGGATGCAATACCAGACACAGCCTCTAGACAAGACCGGCACTGTTTCTGGAAAAGAGAAGCAGACCCTGTTTTCTAATCCAAGAAAACTTCTTTCAGGCTAAGGCCACATGTTGTGGAAATGCAGCATTTTTGGCTGCTGCGTTTACAGTACCATCAAAGTGAATGAGGTTTTGTTTAATCTCATCCACACATTGCAGAAAAAAAAAGCTGCAGAGAAGTCACATTTTCAAAAACGCATACGTTTTTGAAAAAAGCAACATGTTGAATTCAGCTGAGGAATAGCGAATGTTTTCCCTATATATTTAATAGGGGCAGACAAAACACAGACAAAAACGCAGCAAAAATCACAACGCGTTTTTCACTGCATTTTTTTTCGCTTTTTTTTTTCATTTTTTCTTTTCTCTATATGGGGCCTTAGTCTATAGCACTATTAGGTATTATTGTGCACTTAATTTATATATTGTACAAAATCACTGCAGTTATATGGTATTTGCAGGAACAGTTATCTGTTATTCGCCATTTTTCGGCTGAGTACCCTAACACTCCCCATATCATGAATGATTGTTTTTCCCGAAAAAAATTTTTTTCAATAGGGAAAGGGAATTAAACCACTTATAGACATCTATGGTGGTGGCTTAACTCACTTAAGAACAAAGGATCAGACATGTTGAATTTCATCATACCCAGTCCTTCTTTCCCCAACATGTCCTCAGTGAATGCTATTTCATACATCAGTTTCGGAGAGATCAGTGGGTTTGGCTGATCTTTAGTTTAATCATAGAATTTATGCATATATGTCTTGTTTCTTTAGTGAAACCATTTACGGCACAGGGTACATGAAGTTGGCATCTCATTTTCCAATTCTGACTTAATAGAGGGTCCGCCTTTATGGACTTTTATTAGATTTGGAGATAGTCTCTCTGGAGGACCCAGTATGTCTATGAATTTAATTGGAACCCCCTTTAATTCTATTAAGCACAGTGTGAAGACTCATTTATACTCGCCCATTTACCCCACACACTACATCTGATCACCGGAGATCCCAGCAGAGAATCTTCTGGAGACCATGCTAATGATTTAGGATCGCCATTCAACTTTTGATGTTTTGAAGATCTCTCCATAGTCTACTTCATTATTCAGAATTGTAGGAGTTGAGAATGAAGCCTTTCATTCGTCTCTCTAGATTCATTAGTTTTATACAATGGTATTGTTCATGTCATCTCAGGATGTTGTCCAGTTCCTTTGTGACTACTCTATCAGTGTTATATTTCTGCATACTAATACAGGATGAGCTTTCCTTATTCATTTATAATTTCCAGTATGCTTTAGACTTGGCATACACATAACGTAGCTGACTGAATGCTTTTTTGGATGTCAACTATGTTGCCCAACTGCCCCATACACTTTAGCCGAGCATGCATATGTTCAAAATGGGGAGAGGGAGATGTCTGGCATTGGCTTATCTCCTTGAGAACCAAAGGATCATGTAGTTGGATACTTATCTCCCCCATCATCTGCCATTACAGGAGAATTGGGAGGGCATATACATTCATGCCTATATCTGTGCACTGTGCTCATCTTGATGTGCAGTATTCTTACTGAATTATATGGCATATATATATATATATATATACATATATATATATATGTCATGGTTGTATGAGGGCCATACAGTGCATTCTTATTTGTGTAGCATAGCTTACTTTAGGAACACATACACATTGTTTTTAGTATTAGTGAATCTGATCGCTGTTTTCCCACATCACGACGGTACAATACAGATTTTGTCTTTGATTTTTTATATATATATTGATATATATATATACATGTTTACCGCACACACCTGCTTTTTCTACTATGTATGTTGTTATCTTTCTTTGCGACCTACATTTTTTAACGTATTCTTTCAACAAAGAAAAACAGTCAAAAAATGTTTATACCACTTGCACAATGGATACATTCATCTACAGTATATATTGGTACAATGCATAGATTCATCTACAGTATATGTTGGTACAATGCATAGATTCATCTGCAGTATATTGTGTACTGTCAACGCTCGGCTAATCGTCAGTATATAAATAAAGTATTTTGACATCAAAATGGATCTATATCAGTATAATGTATATATTTGTTTCATCTGGTTTCTGACAAACCAGAAATTCTGTAAATTTAGTCTGTATTTTTAACGTAGAGGTGCAAGATTATCTGGAATTTCACAAAACTTGAACACTATATAGAGATAACTAATATATATTAGATTAATATCAGCTGAAAAGATTTCGGCAGGTCTGGCTGACCATCTAATGTATATGGAGGTGTCCTGGGTGATCCCAATGACACATTTGGGCGAAAAGGAGATTTGGGCTGTTGGATTTCAACATGCAAGATCCTTTTGTTCTCAGAAGAGATAAGCAGTCTATCTCTGGCAGTGACTTACTCCACTTTGTCTATTTAGAACACATGTATGCTCGGACGAGAATATGTATGTTATATATGTTATGTTATGTTATATATGTGTATGTTGATTGTAGGTATGACAGTACCACATATAATAGTAACACCAGACGGCATAGACACTGCGTGAAAACTATCACAACATTGAATTTAAAAATGGAAACGAAATGGAAAATCTTATTGAATGAAAAATCGCTACATGGGCCAATACAGTGCAAGTTTTGTATTCTTTTCTGTAACTGAATAATGCAGAATATTTGCTAATCCAGCGCCAGGTCCCATTTATGTCAAATTATACTATATATAGTTTCTAAATAGGATGTTGTGAATTAGTTAAAAAAATTATAGTCTATCTGATATACCCTACTATCCTATCCTAGTGTAGGGTCTCAGAACCCACATTGTCTTCTTCCACGGTGTTCTCAAAACGCAGAAGGGACGAGTTTATGCAAATTTCCCCAAAAAAAGAACTCCCTGTATAAATTGGGGATATTCCTGTGTGGAACGGCCATATTCTGCTCCTTCATCCACCGGGCTTTCTGCTACTATGTATGTGAGGTGGGCACGTTATGTGCTGGTCACATCACAAAAATGAGGTATGGATAACATATTGTGTGTCCACACCACAAAAAGGAGATGCCATCAGCTTCCAAAGTGGTGTAGTCTCACCAAGAGCAGCAAGCAGACAGCGCTGTTCTCTTTTTAGTGGCCAGACCTGGTAGTGCAGACCAGCCCCCATTCATTTGAATAGGACCTCAGCTACAGTGACTCAGTTCCACCAATACACATAAAACAGAGCTGTCTGTTTACTGCTCCATTCTCTGTATATTAGCTGCTAAGAATGGTTATCAATGGGGTTGGCAGCTGTCATACTCCCACAGATCTGATATTAGTGATCTATCTTTAGGATAGGTTATCAATTTTTTTTAGCCTGGAAAACTTCTGTTTTGTGAGGATTTGTATGGAAATACTGTAAAGACAATCTTGCAAATAGTGTATATTTTGTATGAAGGTTGTGTCCTTTATTGTTGAATTACCAGATAACCTAAAAGCAATAATAGACAGCACTATCATTATTGGATTGCTCTCACTTCATAAAACTGCTATCTCGTTCATAGTCGATCAGGTGAGGGTGCAAAGCCAAAGGGGTGTTGTGAGGCTGTGCTGATAATCATGAGATAGCTTATCAGGGCCCCAGCACACACCCTCTGCCATCTTCTGTGATATGCTGCCAGTCAGGACTTTAAAATAGGTTAATGACAGTGGAATCCTCGGAATGTGACAGCACCTGCGTGTCCTCTATTGTTTACTGTAACATTCGCCACCCCTGCACAGCTGCTGTCAGACGTTACAAGTATACAGCTGTCCTGTAACTAGGAAGTCACTGAGCACATTACAGAATCCCATTAAGGTATCAATCTGTAGGGAATGTTATAGGGGCAGAGCTGCCTCCAGCAGTATATAACCTTACAACTCATGAAGTCGGACAGTTTCTTTAGACATTGCTTTAATTGTGATACTAGGATAGAAAGTAATAGTATACATACCTTTACTTATATGGAATTTTTACCTTAAAACAGAAACATTGATTTACACAGGCAGTCTTGGTCAAAATCCTATTACAACAATCTATCGGCATTTTTTTTATTGTCTCATCAGGGTAACCAGTTAGGGCATGTAGATAACATAAAATTCCCTACTACGAGCTATAGTGGAGAGCACCTGATAAGCAGTGGCTCTTTCTCTGGTGAACTATAGCTTGTACCAAAATCAATTCAAGTATGCCTTGTGCTAGTCAGGGCCTTTATTAAGATTGGCGTAGGAATCAGTAGTCTTAATAAATTCCCCCCCTTATTTGTGATGACAAAACAACAGTTCATTGCTCTTATTATGTAAAACTGGAATTGATCATGGAATGGGATGGGCAAGCAATATAGATAAAACTGCAACATAGCAGACATATAATGAATAGCGGTTCATACAGGATACACTGTGTGCATCAGAGTAGCAGAGAAGATGTCAGTGCTCTGGAGGGGAGCACATAACTTCATAAGTTATTCAATAATATTATACTACACACAGGCTCAATTTTCAAACAGAGAGGACAAAAACTTTTTTTTGTTTTTTATACTGGAATGCTTCTTACAGCTGGCCATACACTTTACTGACCATACACATAGTTGTCAGCTGAACATTTGTAGATACAAGCAGCCTGCTAACACCCAAGATTGACTGATTTTATCAAAAAATGGTCAAAAAACGTATCAGTTTTCCCGACATGCATGATTTAGTAGTATTCGCCAAGAAATAACAACTCTGGATCATCTTTTCTTAGAACTCTGCATTCTATTGTCCCTCTGTTACTCCTACTAGAATTTAATACTGATTGTGTCAGATGCTGTAGGAACACACCCCTTTGTCAGTTGTTTGTCTCTTCAGACCTCAGAGTATATTATGTAGAGGCCCAGGGGAAGCAAAAAAAAAAAAATTCATACTCACTTTCCCTTTACCTGTTTTGGATCTCCTTGCGGCGTGAAGCACTCTCCTGGTGATGTCATAATAATAATAATAATAATAATAGTCCTTTAATAGTCCCACAGTGGGGAAATTCAGTGTGTTACAGCAGCAAAGATAAGATAAGATAAGCAGATACAAATACAAATACAACATGTACAGGAATGTTCCAAGGTGAGAGGCATTACATTAATAGCAGACAGACAGATAGGACGTAGCAGAGGGGGGGGGGGGGATTTAACAGGCAGAGAGATATTTCAGTTCTCTGTATGTAATGATGTCCGCTTAGGTCGGTGTTGGTTGTACAGCCTAACCGCGGTGAGGAGGAAAGACTTCCGATAGCGCTCCTTCTCACACCTAGGGTGGAGCAGTCGGTCACTGACAGTACTGCCCAGCGCAATCACAGTCTCATGCATGGGATGGGAGTTATTCTCCCGCATGGAGCTCACCACGGACAGTATCCTTCTGTCACCCACCACCTGCACTGGGTCCAGTGGGCTCCCCAGGACAGAGCTGGCCCTTCTAATCAGCTTGTCAAGTTTATTTCTGTCCCTGGTTGATATACTGCTCCCCCAACAGGCCACTCCAAAGAAGATGGCTGATGCCACTACCGAGTTGAAGAAAGTCCTAAGAAGTGCCCCCCGGATTCCAAAGGCTCTCAGCTTCCTAAGCAGGTAGAGCCTGCTGTGGCCCTTCCTGTACAGGACCTCCGTGTGATCTGCCAAGTCCAGCTTATTATTAAGGAGCAGACCCAGGTACTTATAGGTGTTCAAAATCTCGATGCCCGTCCCCAGGATGTCCACTGGTTTTGGAGGGCATCTGCCTTTACGGAAGTCCACCACCATCTCCTTGGTCTTCCCCGCGTTAATCTTCAGGTGGTTCTGGTGGCACCAGTCCACAAAAAAAACGGTTCAGTTCTCTGTACTCCCTGTCATCATCGTCTGTGATGAGGCCTACTATTGCAGAGTCGTCAGAATACTTATGTAGGTAGCAGCTGGATGAGTTGCACCTAAAATCAGCAGTGTACAGTATGAAGAGGAAAGGGGCGAGAACCGTACGCTGAGGTACCCGTATTACAGATCACGGTACCTGACACACAGTCTTGGGCTCTCACGTATTGAGGTCGATTTGTGAGGTAGTCTAGGATCCAGTTGGAGAGGTGGTGGTCCACTCCAGCAAGGCCCAGCTTGTCTCTCAGTAACCTGGGCTGTATGGTGTTAAACGCACTGGAGAAATCAAAGAACATTATTCTCACCGTGTTCCCTGGTTTTTCCAGGTGAGACAGAGCCCTGTGCAGAAGGTGGATGATGGCATCATCTACCCCAATGCCCGGTCGATAAGCAAACTGGAGAGGGTCCATAGCGGGGCTCACTAGAGGGCGAAGATGTGTGAGAACCAATCTCTCTAAGATCTTCATCAAGTGGGATGTCAGTGCTACAGGTCTGTAGTCGTTGAGGTCCAAAGGGTGAGGTTTCTTTGGAACTGGTACCACACAAGAAGATTTCCATAATTCAGGGACTATTTCCTGCCTCAGGCTCATATTATACATATATGTAATTATACCACACAGCTGGTCCCCACAAGTCTTAATTAGCCTTGCACTGATGTCATCTGGCCCTGCGGCTTTCCTCGCCTTGATCTTTTTCATCTCCTTCCTCACCTGGGCCCGTGTGAAGGTCAGACTGTGGTCAGATAAAGACAGATTTCTGGATTTACTGGTCTGTTGGGAAGTAGCCACATGGGGTGAATGGGGTGAAGTCATTGGGGTGAGGGGAGCTGAAGGACATGCTGGGGTGGGAGGAGCTGGTGTGTGATCAAATCTGTTGAAGAATAGGTTTAGTTCATTATGCCAGTTAACATCTGCCTCAATCTGGCAGACAGACTGTTTATGACCCGAAATTGACTTAAGCCCCTCCCAGACCCCCCTTATGTCTTTTCTTTCCATTTGCTTTTCCATTTTTTCCTTATAACTGGCTTTTCCTTGCCTGATTAGATGCCTCAGCTCCTTTTGTACTTCCCTCAACCCCTCCTTATCTCTTGTCCTGAATGCCATCTTTTTCTCCTTAAGTAGTGTTTTTATATCAGAGTTAATCCATGGTTTGTTGTTGGAGAAGCACCTCACCACTTTTGTGGGTACTGTGTTGTCCACACAAAAATTAATGTAGTACGTTATGCAGTGTGTGAGTCCTTCTATATCTTCTCCATACGAATCCTGCAAAACTTTCCATGCGGTTGTGTCAAAACAATCCCTCAGAGCCTCATCACTCTCCTCGGACCATATCCTCACTGTGCGGGTGACAGCTGGTTCTCTACGTACAAGTGGCTTGTACACAGGTCGGAGATGTACTAGGTTGTGATCCGATCTTCCCAGGGGCGGTAGGGCTGATGAGTTATATGCCTCCCTCACGTTGGCAAAGAACAAGTCCAGTGTTTTGTTGTCTCTTGTGTGGCAGGTTACATACTGTGTGAAACTGGGCAGTGTGGATGATGGAGAGGCGTGGTTGAAATCACCAGACACAAGGAGGAGGGCCTGGGGGTGTTGTGACTGTAAATGGCTCAGCGTGGTTTGTAGGACCTCGCAGGCAGCGTCAGCTTTCGCAGAGGGGGGGACATATGCAGCTATCACGATGACATGTGATAGTTCCCTTGGTAGATAGAAAGGTCTCATGCTCACAGCTAATAGTTCAATGTCCTTACAGCAAGTTTGCTCCTTAATCACAATGTGCCTAGGATTGCACCATCTATTATTCACAAACATTGCCAGCCCCCCTCCTTTCATCTTACCGCTCTCCCTTGTCCTGTCTGCCAGAAGGAGTTTAAAACCATCCAAGGAGACCAGAGAGTCAGGAGTAACTTCAGTGAGCCAAGTCTCTGTAAGTAGCATCATGCTGCACACCCGAAACTCCTGATGATGCCTGGTGAGCGCTGTCAGTTCATCCATCTTGTTTGCAAGAGATCTCACATTGCCCATAATGATGGAGGGAACAGTTGGTCGGTAACGCCTCTTTTTAATCCTCTGAAGAGTTCCTGCTCTGCAGCCCCTCCCCCGCTTTTTCTTTCTCCAGAGTTCTTGGGGGATGGGTGGGCAAATGGTATGCAGCCCTGTTGTTGTGACTCTAAGCTGCAGTAATTTCTCTCTTGTGTAGACAAAAGAAATGCCTGCAGACACAAGAGTCCCCATTTCAGCAGGACAAAAAGACAGATAAAAACAAA
This sequence comes from Leptodactylus fallax, assembly GCA_947044405.1. Taxonomy (NCBI): domain Eukaryota; kingdom Metazoa; phylum Chordata; class Amphibia; order Anura; family Leptodactylidae; genus Leptodactylus; species Leptodactylus fallax. The sequence goes on along the minus strand of CAMRHE010000077.1, from coordinate 3,842,329 downwards.
AAAAAAGTATCACAAAGGTCCAATTCCAAGTCTTTGTTTCTTCATTTCTTCATAGTGTAAAGTCCATTAAGTAGAGAGATAAAAAAAAACAGACAGAGAAAGAAAAATAAGAGAGAGAGAGTCTCAGAGCGGCCTAACAGGCAGCCACTTCAGCGGCACCATCTTGGGAAAAAAAAATGCGCCTGGGGTCACTGTTGAAGCCTGATTGGGCCACCAGTGGTCACATGGGCACACCAGTCATAGGCTCAGCATTGACCCTGGGCGCATGAACTTACCAAGGAAGCGGAGAGAGATCGCTGTACACCTCTTGGAGGCCCAAATGAAAGATCTGTATGAAAGTTTTTTTATTTTTTCCACCTCCCTACACTATATTTTATAGATAGGTTCCTAGGAGCCCTGACCATGTTCTACACTATGTTTTATAGATAGGTTCCTAGGAGCCCTGACAGTGTTCTACACTATGTTTTATAGATAGGTTTCTAGGAGCCCTGACAGTGTTCTACACTATATTATATAGATAGGTTCCTAGGAGCCCTGACAGTGTTCTGCACTGTGTTTTATAGATAGGTTCCTAGGAACCCTGACAGTGTCATACACTATGTTTTATAGATAGGTTCCTAGGAGCCCTGACAGTATCATACACTATGTTTTATAGATAGGTTCCTAGGAGCCCTGATAGTGTTCTGCACTATGTTTTATAGATAGGTTCCTAGGAGCCCTGACAGTGTTCTGCACTATGTTTTATAGATAGGTTCCTAGGAGCCCTGACAGTGTTCTGCACTATGTTTTATTGATAGGTTCCTAGGAGCCCTGACAGTGTTCTGCACTATGTTTTATTGATAGGTTCCTAGGAGTCCTGACAGTGTTACACACTATGTGTTATAGATAGGTTCCTAGGAGCCCTGACAGTGTTACACACTATGTTTTATAGATAGGTTCCTAGGAGCCCTGACAGTGTTCTGCACTATGTTTTAAGCCATTTTAAGGTGTGGTGCCTACCGAACTTGTTTGTACCAAAGCAAATCTTGGACCTGAGCCACTGGAACCTGAAACTAAACAAATTCTGAAAAGTTCGTGCATCTCTAGTATTTACTACAAAAAAACATGTCAGGAGAGGTGGCAGATTGAAACTGCCACTTGAAAAGTCACCGATATTATGAATGATAGTAGATTGTGGATCCCTGTTTTAGATTTTGCATCAGGTCGCAGGAACTTCCAGTTATGCCTCTGATCTAGCCATACTGAATGACCCTGTTACAAGTTCAACACTTTAGCTATGTAATATGACAGTAGAGGACGTATTGTGTGGTTTTATACTTTTAAAGTTTTTGATGGATCTATAGCAGTACTATTATATTGACTACCATTGTTACATTTCTTATACATACCTCATATGCAAACATACAATACAGGACCCATCCAAGACAAGGTGACAAGCTAAAACACTAAGTCATCTCCTCTTACCACAGCTAGAGTCTATGTCGAGGACATTTCTCATCTGTAGATTCAGTTGCCTGTTACCAGTCTACAGCAGTTATGGGGTTATGTTGCCCAAACTCCCCATCCAATTGCATCTCTGTTCACAGTGACATGTTACATTGTAACGCAAGGCTGCGTTCGGGCCTGTCAGCAAGTTTTGAAAGCGTGGATTAAATATTTATTGTGGCCGTGGAGCGCACAGAGAGTGGTTGGAGCAGCAGCCAGCTGGTAAGAGATGCCAGCTTACTCTAGAGGGCTGCAGCATGTTGCAGGCTACAGACACACGCTAACAGAATGTGGCAAGTTAACCCTGCAGTAGCCAAACCAGTTTTTTATCTGTCAGAAAATAAACATTTTCTTGTGGAAAACCATAAAAATCAGATTTCACTTTTACCTTGTACATGATAATGTAGTTCAAGCAGAAATGGCTTAGGTTGGATTCTTTCTATTACTAATGCCTGATTAAAATCTATGCATTTACCGTACACTTTCTATTAGTGTTGTCAAAGCTGGCAGAATATAGAATTCAAAGACAAATATATCAAAAGGAAATTCTCCAACTTTTACTCCATAAAAAATAGAAGTCTGGGAACTATGGATCCAGAAAACATAAAAATACCAGGATATTCTGTACAAGTCCTCAACTTGTAGCCTTCTGTCAATTTGTGTCATTTCTCTCTTTCAGGAGGTTATTATCCTGCTTTCCCTGACTCCTTTATTTTGCTATTTACACACAGCTACATCCGTCACTCTTGTTAAAGAGTGTCCAACTCTTTGCATCAGTTGATGCTGCTCCACTGAATCTGGCACAGTTGGATTTTGGATTTTACTCTTGCCCCCACCATTCCCAAGCAATCAGTGCTGTTAGTTTTGGTGCCTGATATGCTATTTAGGTTCTGTACTATCAGGCGGGTGGTGTCAGGCAGGAGCAGACAAGGGGTGTGATACTGAGTTCTGACACTGGCTGCCTCTGATTGGTGCTCTGTATCACACCTCCTGCCTGACACCGCCCTCCTGACATTACTGAGCTTACATAGCACATCAGGCACCAAAACTACCAGTGGAGTGGCGCCTATTAACAGATGCTAAGAACTTAGTTGGAGGTGGGAAAAGTCCTCTTTAAGTCGCATGACTAAATAGATAGATTAACAGAATTATATATAATATGAGATACAGTATATAGATAGATAAATAGATTGATGATCAGTAGATAATATGAAAGTGTATTAGATAAACAGATTAATATATAATATAAGATCCAGAGATAAATAGATAGATAGATAGATAGATAGATAGATAGATAGATAGATAGACAGTGAGTCCTAAACTTGACCCAGCCCCTGTCCCTACCTACTTGCCTCACTGTCCTAATGACAGCGACAACTGGGCGACAGACCCTTCTCTAGATAAGTGTAAACACAAAACGCAGACAAGAGAACACAGAAGATAAGTAAGCAAGCCAAGGGTCAAGCCAGAGAGACAAAGCAGTACCAAATCACAATCCAAAAGAGTAGTCAAAAGCCAAAAAGCAGAGGTCAGCAATACAATAAAGCGCAAGGAGAAACGCTTAGCAAGGACAGAGTCACAGTAGCCAGCAACCAAGTGTGGGCTGATGGGCTGTTTATAGGAAGTCCAGAACCCGCCACAGGCTTGATTGGCAGATAGGTTGTCAATCACAAGCACACAAAAGTTAACTCCATAGTAACCAGAGTACTAATAGCATTGGCTGAACTGACACACTGGAATGAATACTTTAGCTGTGCAAAAACAACAGGAGCAGAGGATTATATATGGACACGCCTCCTGCGCCGTAGCATGAGGCCAGAGGATGGTGCAGAGGTCCGACGAGGCAGGGATGTTACAATTAGCTAGAATTTTAGCTGGATGGATGGATAGATAGATAGATAGATAGATAGATAGATAGATAGATAGATATTTTGGATCAAATCTGTCTTTTTTTTAACTGAAGTTTTTGGAGTGCTGCCTATTTTTTGTTTAGAATATTAGATGGATTGATAGATATATGAAACATATTGTATTACAGTAGATAGATAGATACTGAAAATTAACAGATGTAGCAAAGTTTAACTTGACACTTAACCTTTTAACTACACTGTAGCACAGAACTTTAACTCGACTCTTTCAACAGATTTTCAATGCTTTCTTATACTTTCTGAGAAGTGTCAGTGTCAAGTTAAACTTTGCTACGTCTGTGAAGTGATAGGTATAGACTTGTGGTCTATCGGATTTCTTTCCCAGCTATCTAATAACTTCAGAAGCACACTCTCATATTCATTTGTTATTATGGTTGTCTGACCTAAAGAAAACTAAAACAGAAGCAAGCAGGATTTAATGAATCATAAGAAGTACAGGCAATGGCCCAAAGCCACAAAGAGGCGGCATCCAGTCACTCATAGTATTGGGGCTTTGAAGTAATGGTTCTGGACCTAGTAACTTATATTACTAACATCTCTTAGCTACTGTCATGCAGGACTTTAAATGATGGTACATTAAAATGCAGGTTCCTGTCCAGCTGGCAGTCTGCAGGCTGCATATGTTCCTTCAAGGCATGTTTGAGACCCTCAGGATCCCTGAAGACTCCTTGAAACAGTACTGTACTGTAGTAGTTGAACTGCACAAGATTAAGTCAAAAAAATGTTTCCCTCTTCCATTAATAGATTTTACTATGTATATAATATTTTCATTTACCTTTGAGAAATTGGCAAGCAGCAAAATTGTCCTGAAGTCCCGGTGCCTCGGATTTCTGAAGTTTGGATAAATTTAGCTGAGGTAGAACTCCTCTGTAACCTAAACACAGACATCCTGCCTTGGAACTACCTTTCCTTGCTTTACTAATACTTTTTGGGTAATGCACTGCATTTTAAAGGGGTTGTCAAGCATTGGATGAAATTTACTTTTTTTAGGAATAGGCTTGGACCCGTGGCATGAGACACTCTGCTGATCCTTTCAACATGTGAACATACCCTTAAAGGGGTGGTTATCTGCGGGCTTAAATTTACTTACATCTAGACTGTAATTCTGAATGTTCGGGACTTGGGGTTTTAGACTGGTTTAGATACTGGGGGAATTTATTCATTTATTTATTAATCATTCTGGCTCATGTTGGGTAGTCCTATGTGCCAGAATTACCCCACCACCCCACCAGTTTGCTGGAGTGAGTTATAGTCATCCTGACAGTCTGCACCCTGGCTCTCCTTGATTCCTGAACTACCCACTGTTTTAAAAAGTGTAAAGCGGGACAGAAAAGGGACAAAGAGGCGCATCTCTGGAGCAAATCGTGGCTGTGCACCAAAGATGTACTATTTTTACTCCTGACAACTGGTATGAACAACTTAGTAAATTCCTTGCACTGCTGTGCGTTAGAAGTTACAGAGAAGGAGGCTAGCCTTGCTATTACAATAATCAAGAGAAGGGAGTCGGGTACTGGGTGCAGATCACATGACCTGGTGTCGGACCAGTCTGGAAACCCAATGTTTCAAACATTCAAAACACTGGCCAGATGTAAGTAAAGTCCCCAGATAACCCCTTTGAGGGGGGTTCTACACTAACAACTCTTACTTCCTATTCCCAATTTAGAAGATAAGTATTTGATTGCTGAAGGCCTGGCTGCTCTTGCCGCAACCCAATGGAGGGAACAGTAGGATAGGAGTGATAGTAGTGGTGGTGATGTCACAGGGAGGCCAAAGATACTCAACCACACTCCTCCACCTCCCAGGCCGGACACTGACAAGGGGGGCCTTCTTAGTACCTGATAGTGGTTGAAGTTGTTCCCCCAGGGCGCTTCCAGTTGGAGAGGGGTCCTCTCTTACCCTGAGCAATGTGATGGTGTTCGGAAGGACCCTGATGGTAAGGGCAGGAACGACTCAGAAGGCAGTGGTGCAGTAGAACCAAGATGTAACGTTACTGTGTAAACTGTTAGCAGACAACTCATACAGCTTCCTGATGGGAGTTGTAGTTTCCACTGTAATATATGACTGCTTCAGGGCTATAGATAACTAATTCTCCCTCAGGGGCTGCAGAAGACACACAGTAGGTCTGTCTTGGTTGATGGCACAGTACTAACTGACTAACAGACCTTGCAGACTTGCAGTCTCCACCCCCAGCCCAGTGGTCAGTGAATGGCCAGGTCTGTTCCAAATCCCCCAATACAGAGGGGTAGCCATACACAGTGGAATAAACCATGGGGAGAATACATAAGGGAAGATGCAAAACATACAATAAAAGGGGAAAATACACATAAATAACATATATACATATAGTGGCATCCCCTTACCAACAAGAATAATAAAACCCCAACAGAGCAAGAAGCTGAAGGGAGCCTTGGTTTGCGGCAATTTCCTTATTATCAAATAGACATAGGTTCCTTTAGGACACTATGACTTCTGCTCCATTGACAGAATACAGACTTTAATTTACCCTAGATTATTATAGGAGCAATTCAGATAGTAACCTTAGATTTGTGAGCTGCAGTTTATCATATAGTCTGCTTCATAAGTGTAGATCAACTGCATTCGCATTTCACAGCGACATACAAGCAACATGATGATAGACACAAGAATGCCCATTAATGAGTTAAATTACAGTATAAATGCCGAAAAAAAATCACAGTGTTATTACTGAGCAATTCCTGGTAACCTTTCAAGGGTCAATTATATACCATAAATATCGCATTTACACACAGCGTGCACTTTTACACATATCATACTCCTCTTTATTTCTCCTTCAGACAAAGAAATGAATCTAATAACTGTTTGGCATAAACATGCAGAGCAGCGGAGCTGCCACCAATAAAAGATATATACAAATACAAAAGGCGCATTCACCGGACTAATGGGACACATGACTTTAATAAGCACACAGCCATTTAAACCCTAGATAATGTATTAGAAGCCTAAAAGCCACTATTTATGGCTCTTTAAATCCAACCATGAGGTAGAAGTTTGGCTTACGCAACAAGATTTCTTGCAGAAAGTCCCTTTATTGCTGAATATAATCAATGCATAGATCGACACAGTTAACATTTTTTGGAAGTATTACCTCTTAAGGCCCTTTCAGACAACGCAGTGTTTTTATCCTGTGTGGTGCCTCCGGGAACCATGGAGGATGAAAAAAACTGATGCAGGGCCAAGAAGTGCACAATCTGAGGACATGCAGATTGAATGTCCTTTTCTTATTCGGGAAAACAGATCATTATTGAACATGCTGTACGTGTTTTCACGTGGACCGAGGGTCCCCATAAAAAAAAAAAAACCTGAAGTATGGCCCCATTGAGTCTGTCAGATTTGGGCCACACAATAGCAGTTGAAATCGGACGACACTTGGCTAACTGAGAGGGTAATAGCTATGTTCTCGGCATAATGCATTGATACCATACTTGTCTATGTAAGCGGTGCAGAAGGGAATATGTCACCAATCAAGTCAGGATGTCTTGTCTGAGCTGACTTTGTGTACAAAAGCGACCCTCTAAATGGACTAAATGCATGTTATGTGACCATTCTTGGCTCCTGAACGATGTAGGTCACATGCAATACACATAACCCCATTTTTGGTCCATATGGTATTTGTAATTTTGGATCTGCTTATACTCATTAATTTCAATGGCCCTTGCACACTGCTGAACTTTTTAGTGATCCGGGTGGTGGGCTATAGGACCAAGCCACAAAAATATTCCAGGTACTATTCCTGTCCAGTACTTTTTGTTGAAATCAGAGTGGAAGATGCCTTAAATATGCCTCCCATTGATTTCATTGAGCCTAAGTTTTTCACTGTGCTGAAAAAGCCATGCCCTTTCTTGCCATGCTTTTAGTGCCAGCAACAGCACTAAAACCACATGTAGATTAGCCATTGAATAGGGCTAGATGGTGTGTGGACCTGTAGCAATTTAAAACAGCAAAATCTGCCTCAGATTTCTGCTACGGACTCCACAATAAAAATACATGGTGGATTATTCTAAAATATTGCACAACATGGGTTTGCAATCGACATGGTAAGGAGACAGTAGGTGAGGGTAGAGCAGTGTAACGGCATGGGGGTTAGTGGAGGTTGTAGCCTTTACTGAAGATTTTCAAGTTACTTTTACTTGGGAGTCTGATAGGTTGGCTTAGCAAGTTCCAGAGTATGCCAGGTAGAAATCATGGAGACGGCTATGTGAGGAGCAAAAAAGGAAGCAGAGAAGGTGGTTTTGTGAGGACTAGAGATGGTATGTGGCAAAGTATCACAGATGCATGCAGGGGACTCTAAATTTGCTCAGCAATGGATACAATTTATGTAAGGATTGTATTACTCTGGATCCACATTGTCAACATTTGCAAGATTCCATTTTATCAGTCTTAATGGCATTAAACTTAGTACCATGATAGACTGGAGCATTGAAATAGACATAGGTACTATAGTTATATATTGACTATAGTCAAAGTATACTTATGCTATGTGAGGACATAGCTAAAGATTAATCCTTCCTGAACTACCTTCACTACACAGGGTAAAATCACTACCAAATTCTTCTCTGAATGGTGACTCATCCTGGCTATTTCATTGCAGACCCAGTGCCTTGAAGGGGTACACCTGCCTTAATTTGTACCATCAATCAGCCACCCCTCCCCCATCCATGCACATGTAAAATTCTTTATACTCCTGAACGATTCTACATGAAGGTTTTACTACAAACAGGTCATGAAAGGCCAACAAACGTGAAACCTAATACACGGTGTCTTTATGTGTTAAGGCTTTCATGCAGGTGTGACTTGCTGTAACGCATATTCTGCTTTATGATAGATGAAAGTGCTAACACGCACATAGCACATTGCTGCTCCGTATATGGCCTTATAAGCTTCTACCTGCAATGCATTTGCCATATGTCCCCTGTCTGTCACCAAATATCATTGGTTACACCTAGAATTTTCATATTGGCTTAATACACACAGTGAGAATGTAAGGAGGTGGAAAGCCACGGCAAAGAAAATGATGAGGGTTATTATTAATGTTTTAAGGCACTAGTAACTAATAAATGCTATAATCTATATTCTTTATATAAATTTATTAACTAATAAATCTGATAATGTGTATTATTAGTAATATTATAGAATAAAAATAAATAAAAAAGGCCATACTGTAAGGCAGATGTATAGATGTAGAGAACAGTGTAGGGTAAATATGGCCATACACATTCAACTACGAACATCATCTACTAAAGCTGATCACAACCAGAATCGTCTGTGTTGGATTTTTGGGTCACCTGTAATAATTTTTGTATGGGCTAGACTGACAGAACTGTGGGCGGTTTGTGTCTTGTGGCCATGTATTTTTCAAAATATGGCCTGGTCTAAAACCCCCCAAGGGTTGGGATGAGTGTTCATGTAATGTACGTTCATTTTGTATAACGATTGTTTGTCGGAATGTTCTTTGTTGTCTGTATGTTTGGGACAGTCGTCTGTACGAACAAATAGCGAGCGATGACAGTCTATAATCTAATGTCCTGCACACTTTTATATCACACCATGTATCATATATTATATAGTACTTCAGTCACTACCAATTTCTGAGATCAGATTTCTTGGATTAGAATATTGACACCATATCATTAGGATTTGCTGTTGAGATTGTTGGGGTTCGAGTCTCGGCATCCCTGCTGATCTGATGTTTGATGGGGTTGTGGCCTCTTCATTGTTTACATTGTCTATCTTCACGTTGTACTAAGTGGCTTCTTCCCATTCACATGAGGATCATCAATATTCTGATCCTGGAAAAAACTTTATATGAGGAGATAATGGTCTAAGCGACATAGAACAAAAACAGTAAGTGGGTGAAGATACAGAAAAACAGGACCCCAGGGAACACCATATGGTACTTATGTGCGGGATCTGCAACCACTATTATATGGGAATTATGTGGCAGTATTATAGGCACCGTCATACTCCAGCATGAAGTAGAAAATATCTGCTCATAAAGGATTTGTCCTGGGTTTTAAGTGTCATGTGTAATATCACATTATTGCCTGTTTGTTTAGTAGTGCAATGACAATTGCTATAGGATTTGCAGACATGACCAATAAAGTTTTTGCTGTATTTTAAGTTAATATTTTACTAGATAAAAACATTTGAAAGCGTTTAGAGACTGCGCTTCCGTCAGCGAGGTTATTTTCTGGTTATGATTGTTTTTATCTAGTTGAACTTGTTAAGTGTCCTCCTTCTCTAGCGCTGATTAATTATCATTGTTAATTGAAACAATATTTTCTATTATGAACCACGTCTTTGGAATCAGAAGAACTTCATATTTGTACGGCTCCCCGGAGACAAAGGTTAACCAAGTCAATTTCAACCCCCTCGCTAAGCTATTGAGCAAACTATATGCGCCTTGTGAGTCTCATTTTGGAAGTGGAAGAGAGGATTTTTCCCCAGTGGCTTTGGAAACGTTAATAAATCCACAATAAATAAAATCACGTCTAATACCATAACTGGTTTTCCTTGGCATAAGAAAGCTACAGGCCACATCATGATGCGAAATAGCTTCAGTCTGCAAATGTCTCGCTCCTATTTGCTAAATAAACTTGGCTTGCTCAAATTCCTACGTGTAAAGCCATTAATACAATCCTCCGCAACAGAGTTTAATTAAATTGCCTCACCCTGTATTAAATACATTAGGAAGACTATTTTGATACTGCCCCTCTAAGTTCTCATCACGAGGAAAATTGCTAGAGCCATTTATATGCACAAAGATTTTTTTGGTAGAATGGTAGCACCTACACTATCATGGTTGGAGTACCGAGGGCAAGAAAAAGTTTCCAATAGGTTTGGTGACTTTTCTGATGAGACAAATTGGTGCCCAAGGCTGGGTTTCAGACTGCTCCCCCCTCAGGCCCCTGCTCTGTGTGGCCAGTGGTGGCGGGCCAGGGGCCCCCTCCTTGGCTTCCTCTCCCCCCTTGCCCGCCCTCTTTTTTTTACACATTACGACTAGTCATTGGTCATACTGACTCTTGAATTATTATTAGATTTTTAATTAGGTATCTCAGGGGTTGTAGAGGACATCTGAATTAAAAGGATTTTCTGAGGTTTTAACACTGATGACCTATCCTTAGGATAGGTCTTCTTTATCACAAATAAGCTAATTGAAAAGGCCTTGGAAACAGTTCTGTACATTGTGTAGAAGTCGTAAATGGTATTCACTTGAATGGGACTGAACCACAGCAACCAGACACAGGTACTATACAATGTGTGAAGCTGTGCCTACTTCTGGAGCATCATAATTTATTCATCTAAATAGTGGCTGTGCCAGGAGTTGGACCCCACTGATCTGATATTAAGGGTAACAACATTGAAGGGGGTTTTCATTTAAAAACTGAGATTCTTGTATATTGTGTACAGATTTTTTAAAAGGATCATAAATCTATCTCCAGAGCCTATTAAATTACTAGTGGTATTGCATATATACGTACAATAAAATGCAAATCTGGCGAATTCTGAGATTAGAGGTTTTTTTCTTATTTATTGTATTTAGCATATATTTATTTTCATGTATATTTTATATCATATATGTTTAATTCAGTGAAGGAAAACCATGCCAGTAATGCCAGGGACAGAGTATTCCTGTCCTTTTTTCTTATATATGTCACCTCTGTCCAGGTAAAGGATGCTCTTATCAAGGAAGAAAGAATTTGCTGCCAGTTTTGACCATATGTCCACTGTTTTTGTGTAGTAGTATATCTGGCGCACAACACACTGTATGAATATACCCTCATAGTAAAGTGCTGTGGTGTACGTTGCCATTTTCCATATAAATATCATTAGTCATTACTATATAAAATTTTCCGATCGGCATGGTTACATTTCTTTGCAGAATATTTTCTTTCATGTATCCCTGAGAAACCCTCCAGTCTATAAGAGAAAGGCAGATAGATCAAATAATGCAAATTTCTATGTCAGCATTAAGATTTGCATCCCCATTGTGCTGTTCTTAGCTGGACTATATTTGCATTGGTGATGAAGACTGGAGCAGAAGGAAATCGGTATTAATAGTTTATTGGCAGTTTAATGTCTTGGCACCTACCCTACCTATGAAATATAATAAACAGGAAGCTGAGTGATGCAGAACCGCTCAATAACATTTTCAATCAAAACCTTTCAGCAGATTGCAGGGCGACCTTCCTGTAGGACCATTAGCGCTCCCCATTAAAAGGATGACAGCACTTTAACTCCCTATCTGCCAGGGTGTTCTGCAAGGCACCTTCTGACAGGTCACTTAGGGTTACATTATCTAAAGAAAGTTAGATGATTATTGAATGTAGTTGTATAAATTCCATTATTTGAAAATTTTCAAGCAAAAATATTGCTTCAATATTGGATCAGATTTATCCACTGTATCTATTTTATAGTGGGAGAGTTCCTAAAATACACCAACAAAGCAGTGCATGATCTACAGGGCAATGGTGGTGTACATGAAATCCCCATAGCCCTACGTGTGTAGCATCAGAGCATTCCAAAATGGAGCGACCTTAGAAATAAAGTTATATTTGGGAATCTCCCTTTAAGCAATTCCCTTATGTATTTGCATGGGTTCACTGAAGACTAGTCTATACTTAAAGCATTTGCTAAAAGCCCCATATCGTGAAACGATGCTGTAAAAATTGCTGGCAGTTGTCATATCGCTTCAATCTCCAGAAAGTTAACATTATAACTTCTGCAGTGACCAGCGCAGCCTGTACAGAAAGGGTTAATGCACACTAAGCGCCAAGAGTGTGGTTTGTGTTTAGCCTCCGTAATTTCTGCATTTAGTTTTTCTAATTTCTGCACTGTGTACCTAGATTACATCTAGATAAGCTACAAAGGCATTCAGGAAGCAATGGGGGCAGGTTGTGGTACTGTCTCAACTGAGAAACAGCTGCTTGCAGGGTGAAGGCAAGAACAAGGGGAGTGAAAGAGAGCTGAGCTCCTTCCATGCTTTTAAGGTCAGACCTTTCCTTTGTATTAGTATGAGACAAAGGACAAAGGGTCAAATATAGGATTGTCAGCACGTGACCCCTGTGGCTTCAGTTACCCATGTCTTCCAGAGATTTCAGAGACACAGTAATGCTTGCTTAAGAAATTATATAGTAAACCATATGTAAACCGTACTATACTATAGAGGGCTATATTTGTACTGTTTGCTCTTGTCATTTTGGCATAAAGTGGCTTAAAACTATGTTTGTTCCCATGAGCAAATAATATGCTTAGAACGATTTTGATGACTTTACCAATTCGGTGACCATTTTAAAACATATTTTTAGTGAAAGGGCTTATTAGCGGATTGAGGTCCTCCGCAGATTTCAGGAATTATTCTTCATGTCACAGAGTTCATATCAATTACATACTTGTAGTGGTTTTCGGGGGGTGAAAGTCATTGGGTCACCTCTGGTCACTTGTATGATTATGGTGTGTTAAAACTACCAGCGTGGCAGTGTAAAGACCAGGCCAGCTTCTCGCATACCCAAGACGTCTGTTCTCCTAATGACAGGACTCAGGATGTCCCAGTGTACCAGCCAGACTATATGTGTTCAGTGCGGGCAGCAGGAGTAAAGCATTTTAACCAGAGGCCACACTTATCTGAATGACTTGTACCGCACAAATGACAGGGCTGTGATACTGGTCATTCTCCATTGTAATCTTTCTTTTTAAATATGCTGTAGACATCCGAAAGGCAGGAATCTGGCATCACATCACATGCATACTCTGTTTGCCCTTAATCTTCTAATGTCTCCACAGTAAGTCAGACCTGTGGCAGGGCATGAGGACCCCGCCAAGTCTATAAATGCTCTATTTTATATCGGTTTACATTTTCTGCTTTATTTTACGAAATTCTTGTATTATACACTAATGTGCAAATCTAGGTTTCCTGCCCTGGCTCTGTTTATATACCCTGACCAACAGACAGTGGCTTGTTGGTATCCCCTATATATAGTGGTTTAATGGCAGGGTTATTGGAGTATGGGGTGTCCATGAAGAAAAGAGAATGGTCAAGTGAATTTTGTTAATAGAAATTTTTGTTAAAACTGGCATAACTACAAAAATATCCTGTGCTGGTCTATTGGTGATTGTACCACACTTCTTAACGCTCAGGAAATCCTTGTAGTTCTATGAGCAATAGTACCTGATGAAGGTCGCTTTGGATTGCTTTTCTAATCTATTGGTAAATTTCACCAAAAGCAATAACTTTTTTGTAGTGCAGAGTTCTCTTTTCTTCATTGCTAGTATCTCCTGCCACCAGACACTTGGGATATGTTCCTCAACAGGCCTTAGTTATTGACTCTCTATATGATCAGGAGCGACTAAGGTAAGAGGAAAGCATAAGTGGGCAAACCAAAATCAGAACATGAATGAAGAAAGTAGAGGTTCAAGGCCCTCTGCCAATGGCATTGTATCCACAGAACTACAACTGCAAGGTCAGAATGGTCACCAGAGTACTGCAGATTTTTGCAATGGGCCCTGACACGCCCCAAAATCAGGGCCCAATGGGGCGGTGGAGAGAAGCCCTTTGGGTGTGTTGGGCCGTGATTTGACGTAGGTCTATTTTTGGGGTTAATTCACAAATAACTTATTAGCCTTTTTTGCCCGTTCGTCCTACCTGTGGCCGGTCCCATCTTTGCCTGTGCTGTTGCTTGCGCGTTGTGTGTGGTACTTCTGTGTCGTTGGTTTTTTTATAAATTGTGCCTGGTGGTGTCCCCGCCCCCTTCTCCTGCTCCTCACCCACTTGCAATATTACTTTGTTTTACATCAAATGAAGCAATAATAAAAAGTCATCACAGACCCGCAATAATTTAATTTGATTAAAGGCCATTTTGGTAGTTCGATTTCTCTTCTAGAAGTATCCGTGTAGTTTACGTCTAATTGCTATGGCTTAACAGAGATTTATTGTGTCTTAAAAAGATTGGTACGCTTTTAACCCCTAGTAAACAATGACAGAAATCTATCCTGACACCGTCTCCATTTCATCAAAACTTGTTGGAAAGCAATTATTAACCGGTGTTGTGTTATAACAATATACCAGTCGCCATGAGCAATATATACAATAATAAAGGAAAAGTGGACCTAGGGCTGGATAAAATTGAACACATATTTCCATGTCTGACTTCCTACCATTTTGCACGCTGCTATTGATTTTCTCAGACACGCTCTTTTTATATTGAAGAAGGTGGTTTTATTTTCCTCCCTCTGATAGAACCCGCAAGGAGAAATAGTAACGAAAAAAAGAATAGCAAAGTAATATTAAACCTGCCTGAAGTAAAAATGTAATGTAACACCTGTACTCAACAATTTCTGCTTGTAAATATATATATACTTCTATTTAATAATACACAGACTCTCATGGGTATTTGACCTCCAAAGTTAGAGAATCGTTGCGATTAACCAAGGTCTAACATGGATTTTTCTACTTTCTTTACAGACATACAACAGACATAAAGTTTGCCATGATTGTTTGTACTACAACAGTTATGTTTTAATTAAAAGAGAGTTTTCTAACTGACGGAGTCTCATATACCATATCCGTCATAGCGTGTGCCTACTACATGTATGCCTGCTTACTTATAGAACAAAACCAATATGGCGGCATGAAATTTACATTGTATTCTTTAAACAAAAAAGACTGCAAGTTTAAGTATGTAGTATAAAGATACAGTATGTACAGGGACTCAAGTAAGACTTTTATTAATAAATAGCAATAAAAGTATGGTGAGTTCTACTGCTTTATCTAATAGCAGGGTATGGCAGGGGGAGAGGCTGAGCCTAGGGATATACAGTACAGACCAAAAGTTTTCTGTATTTTCATGACTATAAAAACTAGATTCACACTGAAGGCATCAAAACTATGAATTAACACATGTGGAATTATATACTTAACAAAAAAGTGTGAAACAACTGAAAATATGTCTTATATTCTAGGTTCTTCAAAGTAGCCACCTTTTGCTTTGATTACTGCTTTGCACACTCTTGGCATTCTCTTGATGAGCTTCAAGAGGTAGTCAACTGAAATGGTCTTCCAACAGTCTTGAAGGAGTTCCCAGAGATGCTTAGCACTTGTTGGCCCTTTTGCCTTCACTCTGCGGTCTAGCTCACCCCAAACCATCTCGATTGGGTTCAGGTCTGGTGACTGTGAAGGCCAGGTCATCTGGCGTAGCACCCCATCACTCTCCTTCTTGGTCAAATAGCCCTTACACAGTTTGGAGGTGTGTTTGGGGTCATTGTCCTGTTGAAAAATAAATGATGGTCCAACTAAATGCAAACCGGATGGAATAGCATGCCGCTGCAAGATGCTGACGTAACCATGCTGGTTCAGTATTCCTTCAATTTTGAATAAATCCCCAACAGTGTCACCAGCAAAGCACCCCCACACCATCACACCTCCTCCTCCATGCTTCCCGGTGGGAACCAGGCATGTAGAGTCCATTCGTTCACCTTTTCTGCGTCGCACAAAGACACGGTGATTAGAACCAAAGATCTCAAATTTGGACTCATCAGACCAAAGCACAGATTTCCACATGTCTAATGTCCATTCCTTGTGTTCTTTAGCCCAAACAAGTCTCTTCTGCTTGTTGCCTGTCCTTAGCAGTGGTTTCCTAGCAGCTATTGTACCATGAAGGCCTGCTGCACACAGTCTCCTCTTAACAGTTGTTGTAGAGATGTGTCTGCTGCTAGAACTCTGTGTGGCATTGACCTGGTCTCTAATCTGAGCTGCTGTTAACCTGCGATTTCTGAGGCTGGTGACTCGGATGAACTTATCCTCCGCAGCAGAGGTGACTCTTGGTCTTCCTATCCTGGGGCGGTCCTCATGTGAGCCAGTTTCTTTGTAGCCACTGCACTTGGGGACACTCAAAGTTTTCCCAATTTTTCGGACTTAAAGTAATGATGGCCACTCATTTTTCTTTACTTAGCTGCTTTTTTCTTGCCATAATACAAATTCTAACACTCCATTCAGTAGGACTATCAGCTGTGTATCCACCTGACTTCTGAACAACACAACTGATGGTCCCAACCCCATTTATAAGGCAAGAAATCCCACTTATTAAACCTGACAGGGCACACCTGTGAAGTGAAAACCATTTCAGGTGACTACCTCTTGAAGCTCATCAAGAGAATGCCAAGAGTGTGCAAAGCAAAAGGTGGCTACTTTGAAGAACCTAGAATATAAGACATATTTTCAGTTGTTTCACACTTTTTTGTAAAGTATATAATTCCACATGTGTTAATTCATAGTTTTGATGCCTTCAGTGTGAATCTACAATTTTTATAGTCATGAAAATACAGAAAACTCTTGGAGTGAGAAGGTGTGTCCAAACTTTTGGTCTGTACTATATATATATATATATATATATATATATATAACTGTATATAGGTTTATATGATTTGGAGAAGGATTTCTGAGTAAATAGCAGAAGAAATCGCAAAAGGACTCTTAAGAGTGACAGAAAGAGTCCTGCTTACCCCATCCACACATAGTGATTAACAGCCTTCTGTGTACACACTGTTACAGGGTTAGCTGCCAATCACTGTGTGTGGGCGGGGTAATCAGGACTCTCACTGTGTCTTTTAGGAGTCCTGTCAGGATTTACTATTTTGTATCCAGAAATCCAGCTCCAAATCCTATAAACCTGTGCATCGCAGAGCTCATCTGTTCCTTGACTATAATAACTTGTTGTCAGATATAACACCATAATAATCTCCTGACATCTTTATTTTAAGCCTTGTTTATCCATTAAACACAGATAAGACTCTCAACTTTTGAGGCTCACAGGCTGCTTTCATATAAGATAAATGGTGTTAAACCACACTGAATTATAAAAGGTAAAAGCCCTTTAAAGGTTCGCTGGTTTCTAGTAACGCCAGATCCTATATGGGGTCACTAGTGCATAATAGTATATGATGCTGCCAGCAGATTTTAGGAATTTGGAACTTGAGCTACTGGTTGGGGAAAACTAGATCAGAACATCTTCATGCAAGTCGGGTTATATGTTGCCATAAGACCTCAAACCTACCCTATTTTTACAGTACTGGCAATATACTAGGCTTTTTTTTTGTAATAGTCCATCTTTCCTCTCACAGGACAAATCAAGGCAACGTCTAATTCCCCATTTTGGCTGTAGGCCCTTTCTGTACTGAGCATAAACAAGCCTCTGGCACTCCATCATTTTGGTAAGGGGCCCTTGCTCCACTACCCCTTTATTCTGCATGTTTAAAAAGCTCCATAATACCCTGTCTGTTACTCTCTATGTTGGCTTAATTCATTGGTAAAGTTCGTATCTTTCGATCATGTTCTGTGGGTCTGAAAAGGCTGTTATATCTTTCTCTCCATATGCTCCATGTGCTTATTCATATGCTGGAGTCAGTTGTAAATCCAGTCATACTGGTCCACTATAGACTTGTGTATTCTACTTTGCACGCATGCATAACTTCACCTGTACGCTATAATAACACACTTGGTTCATTTCAATAAATGTTGAGCTACAGAAACTTTTTGCAGTATGGTGATTGATAATATATAGTGAAGCCTCTTCGACATAATCACCCGAAATTTCATTAAAAGTAGACTTCCATGGGTTGGTCTACAAGGAAGACGGCCAATATGTGTAACATTAAATCTGGTCTGGATAAGGAGGTGTTCTTCTTGCAGATGTGCATTAGCAAGTGACAAATCAACATTTGTCAAACCAAATGTCACACATCACTTGGTGTACAGTGCTGGCCAAAAGTATTGGCACCCCTGCAATTCTGTCAGATAATACTCAATTTCTTCCAGAAAATGATTGCAATCACAAATGCTTTGGCAATAATATCTTCATTTAATTTGTCGTCAATGGAAAACCACAAAAAGAATTGTCAAAAAGCCAAATTGGATATAATTCCACACCAAACATAAAAAAGTGGGTGGACAAAAGTATTGGCACCCTTTGAAAAATCATGTGATGCTTCTCTAATTTGTGTAATTAACAGCACCTGTTACTTACCTGTGGCACATAACAGGTGGTGGCAATAACTAAATCACACTTGCAGCCAGTTGAAATGGATTAAAGTTGACTCAACCTCTGTCCTGTGTCCTTGTGTGTACCACATTGAGCATGGAGAAAAGAAAGAAGACCAAAGAACTGTCTGAGGACTTGAGAAGCAAAATTGTGAGGAAGCATGAGCAATCTCAAGGCTACAAGTCCATCTCCAAAGACCTGAATGTTCCTGTGTCTACCATGAGCAGTGTCATCAAGAAGTTTAAAGCCCATGGCACTGTGGCTAACCTCCCTAGATGTGGACGGAAAAGAAAAATTGACGAGAGATTTCAATGAAAGATTGTGCGGATGGTGGCTAAAGAACCTCGACTAACATCCAAACAAGTTCTAGCTGCCCTGCAGTCCGAGGGTACAACAGTGTCAACCCATACTATCCATCGGCGTCTGAATGAAAAAGGACTCTATGGTAGGATACACAGGAAGACCCCACTTCTGACTCAGAGACATAAAAAAGCCAGGCTGGAGTTTGCCAAAACTAACCTGAGAAAGCCAAAAACTTTTTGGAAGAATGTTCTCTGGTCAGATGAGACAAAAGTAGAGCTTTTTGGGAAAAGGCATCAACATAGAGTTTACAGGAAAAAAAAAGAGGCCTTCAAAGAAAAGAACACGGTCCCTACAGTCAAACATGGCGGAGGTTCCCTGATGTTTTGGGGTTGCTTTGCTGCCTCTGGCACTGGACTGCTTGACCGTGTGCATGGCATTATGAAGTCTGAAGACTACCAACAAATTTTGCAGCATAATGTAGGGCCCAGTGTGAGAAAGCTGGGTCTCCCTCAGAGGTCATGTGTCTTCCAGCAGGACAATGACCCAAAACACACTTCAAAAAGAACTAGAAAATGGTTTGAGAGAAAGCACTGGAGACTTCTAAAGTGGCCAGCAATGAGTCCAGACCTGAATCCCATAGAACACCTGTGGAGAGATCTCAAAATGGCAGTTTGGAGAAGGCACCCTTCAAATCTAAGGGACCTGGAGAAATTTGCCAAAGAAGAATGGTCTAAAATTCCAGAAGAGCATTGTAAGAAACTCATTGATGGTTACCGGAAGCGATTGTTCGCAGTTATTTTGTCTAAAGGTTGTGCTACCAAGTATTAGGCTGATGGTGCCAATACTTTTGTCCGGCCCATTTTTGGAGTTTTGTGTAAAATGATCAATGATTTGACTTTTTTTTCATTCTCTTTTGTGTTTTTTCATTGCAAGAAAAATAAATGAAGATATTATTACCAAAGCATTTGTGATTGCAATCATTTTCTGGAAGAAATTGATTATTATCTGACAGAATTGCAGGGGTGCCAATACTTTTGGCCAGCACTGTATGATTGCAACAGGTTAGCCACTTATATATGTTGGTAGTTAACCCACTGCAATCTACAGTAGCTTCACCATGGGTGAGATTTAAATGGACACTTCAGTGATTTTTTAAAAATTCTTTTTGCTGCATTGGTTTGCAGGAAAACACACTGCAGAATTTCTCTGCAGCAGGGTGACTTTAGCCATATGTTGCACTGTGTGGCCTAAGCTGTCAGTTAGTGGCTAAGACCGCCTATTAGTCTCCTAAGATCTGAAAAGTAGATGATGTCGGTAAATAACATACAAGTTGAATCTTGTTGAATCTTTTCTCATAAAACTATATACAGCCTGTTCAGCTCTTCTTGCTCTATGACGTGCTACCTGCAGATCGAACTGCATGTGCAATATAACAGGCTCACTTTACAGATGTTTTTCAGCATTAAAAAAGGATCTGCTTTGTTCCAGAAACACTATACCACCCTATGTCCATGGGATGTGTTTGGTATTGAAGCATTTTGCATTGCCCCAAACTCTTGTTCTTTGGTTAGATATTACAGATATTCTGTAGTATCACCATGGAAATCGTTCAACGTGCTGGCTTGTCTCTATCCACAAAGCCTGCAGCCTAAAAGTAAAACCATTATGTGGCTTTAGTTCCATTATACACAGAAATGACAACAGGCTCTGGTTCCTGTTTTTATTGAGGGTGGCATATTTTACCAGACGACCACCATGACGTGTGTCATTGTAGACAAAATCTGTTTGGGAATGACCATTTATGACTGATGTCTAGCCAAAACCAAGTACAATTTAGTACTCACAAAACTAAAAGCTTTCCAGACTTTGGTTTTGCTGGACACGCACATTCTTGGTCACCTGAACTGTACTCAAATGCTCCCATGAAACAATGGGAAATATCTCAGAGGGTTTGGTCACACAATGTGTCAGTAACCCCTTCAAGCTCCTTATTAATTCCTTGTCTGATAGAAAAATACCACTAAACTAGTGCTTATTACATGTAATCCAGATCACTGCCATAATGATACACTACATTATATACTTTCCTAAACTCGTTCATTCAATATCTCACTTCCTTCCCTGCAGGCAGTGACCATTATATTTTACACATGGGTTCCAGCTGGTTTCCATTCTCCCCTTCAAAACATATTTGAACACACAGAGATTGAAGGCGAGACGCTTTATCTAATGTAGTCAACTTTTAGCAAACAAGCCGATACTCTTTCCTACTCACATGTTTTATTAATAGTGGTTGATTATATCAGGGAATGAGTACAATACTTCACTGGCAAGAAGGTTTTTATGTGCTTTACTCTACTGGAATGCCTCAGTTCTAGACTCCCAAGGAAACAGTAGTTCAGAAAAAAAAAGCAATTAGATCATACAAGGTATTTGTCGGCAAAAAATAAGGCAAGATCATGTAAGTAGATAAAGCTTGCTAATAATCTATATATACACATGTACTTTAAAGGGGTTAAACTAATGTAAAATAAAAAACAGTAATATTCATGTTACCAATGCCTTGATACTTCTTTGCTCCCCTCTTCCTTGGTGTCCGACCAGTATCCTGACTTCTAGCTATGATGTTATGAAATGTACATGTGACCATAGTAGACAATCCCTGGATGTAGTGATGACCTCAGAGGTGGCCCCTGAAGTTAGTGATGGACCTGAGTGGTCACACGTCCATTTGTCCCGGAGGCCAGGTCACCAAGACATCAGAGGCATCAGAGCAGTTAGGGATCAGTAAAATATTACTCAGTGTGTTATTTTATACCATTTTAAAATTTCATTGAACTGGACAACCCTTGTGACGTTGTTTTAATATATATATATATATATATATATATATATATATATGTGTGTGTGTGTGTGTGTGTGTGTGTGTGTGCGACTTAAAGTTTAAAATTAATATATCTTCTTTTAACAGGTACTACTTGGACAACAAGCTCAGCAAGCCAAAGAGAGCTCACCTCCAAAAGAAGAAGCCCCACCAGTTCCACCTCCATCAGAAGACAGCTGCACCAAAAAGCCAAGGTCTCGAACCAAAATCTCATTAGAAGCATTAGGCATCCTACAAAGTTTCATCCACGATGTGGGCCTCTACCCAGACCAAGAAGCCATCCACACACTGTCAGCTCAGCTGGATCTGCCCAAGCACACCATCATTAAATTTTTCCAGAACCAGCGTTACCACGTCAAGCACCATGGAATACTCAAAGAGCATCTGGGCATAGCAGTGGATGTGGCAGAATACAAAGATGAGGAGCTTCTGACAGAATCAGAGGAGAACGATAGCGAAGAAGGCATGGAGGAAATGTATACAGTAGAACAGAGCGAGGAAAGCAGTGGAAATGGCAAAGCTAATTTATCCGAGGTGGACCAGAGATAATAAAACGTATCACCATCATAAACAACAACAGCAATACAGATGTGCAAGAGAAAATCACTTTTATTACCTGTAACGTTCTATCTCTGCTGCCAGAGTGGGGAACACAGAGTTTTTGGTATTGCTCTCTTGAAAACTTGCCTTGACACTTGAGTGTACTGACATCTGACTGGAAGAGAACTAGTATAAAACTATATCTTCAATCATCTTGCACTTACAGTGATAATTTACGTAAATTACAGGACCTCAAGATTGATAAAATCAATGAAGGAAAGTATTTATATATCTAAGTATACATATATGTGTATTCATATATGCATATGTGTATATACATGCATAAATATGTGTGCCTGTGTGGTATACATGCTATACTTATAGTGTGTGTGCACATGTTCATGCATACGTACTGATGATGCATGGGAAGTAAACATTTCATTCCTAACATAAAGACTGTGAAATGAATTCCTTACAGAAAAGACTGGGCTAGGTATTAATACCACTTTGCAGTGAGAAGCTTTAGGTTTCCTCCTCAACAGACTGCCTGCTCTCATTGAGTGGTTATTTTTTTTCCATGTTCTTTTTATTTTTCTTGTGTTTATTCTTGATTTATGTTTTTTTCTTAGTCTCTGCTTTTGTTCTGGCCGCATGGTGGATAACTTTTATTTAAAGGTATGTGTTTGAAAGTAAAACTTTAAAAATGCAATAAAAATATATAATATTACAAATGCATCAAAAAGTTGTTAATGCTTAAACATCAGCCACAGTGCTGTAAAACACATGTTTCTATTCTGTAAGCAGCAGTGGGAGAGTTGCTTTGTTCTCTGTCATTGAAGTGATGAAATACCTAGTAAAATGACACTTGATATCCTTTACTTTTGCTTAAAATTATTCATTTTTCAAACTTTCACACCTACAACTGTTTTTTCTTTTCCATTGAGTTTTTTCACAAAGCAAATTATGGTTAAACAAAAACATCAACA
The DNA here is from genome assembly GCA_947044405.1 of Leptodactylus fallax. Taxonomy (NCBI): domain Eukaryota; kingdom Metazoa; phylum Chordata; class Amphibia; order Anura; family Leptodactylidae; genus Leptodactylus; species Leptodactylus fallax. The sequence goes on along the minus strand of CAMRHE010000077.1, from coordinate 3,819,135 downwards.
AAGGTGAGACAAAGATGGTACAAAATGGTCCCCACCGCTAAATAATAATTGAGGGAGGTTAGGACTGAAGGAATATACAGATCCAGTATTCCCCATATACAACATGAATGTGCCCCTTCTGTCTAAAGTCTTGAAGACCAGTAAAAATCAACAAGATGGTTTATGCACCTTCTGGTAGACTTATTTGAAGCAAAACCATCTTCATATGTGGCAAGGAACACCAAGCATTGAGCTCTTCCAATAATTACACATGACTATAGGGCAAGCTACATTTGACCCCTGCTCTGCATAACTTGTGTCTATAGACATTTACAGAAAGGGAAGGAAGAGGAGTGAGCAGAGGAAGAGAGTGATAGCAGCAGAAATACTGTCTTAGGCTATATATATAGGAGTTTTCTATCACTACCAAACTACTTTATTCACATCAGTAGAACTCAGTACTTCTCTATATATGTCCTGCATGGTCCTAATCCCCACCCACGAGTTCAGAGAAAATTACAAACTACAGATAAAGCCTGCAAAGGAGACAACTGCTAAACATTGCAAGATACAAGTCATGTAACATACCAGAAAAAGTGTGACTTCTCCTGTACACTTCAACGTTTCCAGACTACTTTATGTACAGTATTGTGTACGCCACTCTGCTCTTGTATGAGTGTCTCAAACTATCAAAGCTCAGTGTGGAAAGTAAACTGAAACAATGTTGTCCATTTTAGAAAAATTAACAGTATTGAATTTAAAAGAGGGTTCCAGATATTAAAATTTAGCATTATGCAGTTATTGTAACTTTTTTTATTGAAAGAAGCTCTATAGCAAATGTAAGATACATACATGATATGAATTGTAATGGAGGTAATCCCCTTACTGGTGGTGGTATTAGTGAGTAATCCAATCCCTTCTGGCCCTCAGTTGTGTCACATGACCAGCAATAAGGCTGTCTGATATAGCATATAATTTGTGAACCAAAAAATAATCCTGTCAAATTTGCATATTCTGTATTTGAAAAGGGCAAAGAAACACAGTCATATGTTGCATATTGTACCTCAAACTAAATTTCAAATAGTTGCCCAGGAATTGAAGCGTGCCATGTGAAGGCCAGGGATGGTATAATTTAAAAAAATACTCATCTGTCCCCAGAGCGTTCTGTTGTCCACTGCTGGTGTTTGCTTGGTCTTGTGCCGATGTATCGATGCCGGAAGTCCTCAGCAGCATGTGACTGCTGAGACCAATGATTGTCCTCAGTGGTCGCTGGCAAGGAACCGGTAGCGTATATGAGTAATCGGGACTCACAGAAAGAACAAGGTCTTATACAGATGTGCGTGAATCACAGCAGTGTGCTGTTTGGGTTCTCCACGGACAGCACGCAGTCCCATAGAGTAAATGTATCTGTCCATTATTGATCTGTTTGTCACATCTGTGAAAAGCGCATGAAACTTGTTTTTATTTTATCAGATCTGGTTTTATTGAGTTTTTTTTTTTTTTTTTTTGCAGTACGTACAATATTACTCAAAATACAGGTAATGCAAGGAGATTTCAGAACATATAACAGTTAACATGGGTTATATATGTGCCAGAGGATGTTCATATGACGTATAGCAAAAAGCATTTGTCCAGATTAAGGAATAGCATTTTCACACTCATCTACCTGGGCTCTACGAACTGTGAGAAATGATATGGGGCGGGGGAGGTAAATATAACATGGAGGAGAATGTGTCACAGCTGTGATGGGTTGGTATCCATGCTGATGGATGGAGAATATGGAGTCCTAAGTGTACTTGTGGTAGATACAGACATTAAATATCACAAAATAATGGTTATATTATAATAGCGAATCCCTATGTAGTTGCCAAGGGGTCCATGATTGTAGGCATGGGAGATCAAACTTCTTCAGTTCGTCTTCATTCTGTGAAAAACAGCAGCACATGGTCAGTCTGTGACCCATAGACTTTAATGGATGTCTTTGCTCACAAAATTGACCAATATAGTTCATGTCTCATTGGTCCTGGTAAAAAATTGACATCTGCAAATACCCATTACAATCAATGGGAATTTGTTCAGTGCATGTATGTGCACCTCCTTTTCAGTTGTCTTTACAAGATAGGCTTTAATTTTTACGAGTGGTGACGATAAGAAGATTGCATTTTTTGGCACTTTCTATTGAATTAATGTCCATTGTATATTTTACTGGCACCCCATAGTTTCTTAGCATAGTATTTTCCATACATGTTACCTTTCAATTCCTTCCCCTGCATTTTCAATATTTTACTCTTTATTCTAATGTTTCAAAATGACTGACTGTCCCTTAGAGTAGATTGTCCCTAGAGTAGAGGGCCTCTTACATTAGATTGTCCCTTAGAGTAAAGGGTCCTTTTGATTAGATTGTCCCTTAGAGTAGATGGTCCCTTAGATTAGATTGTCCCTTTGATTAGATTGTCCCTTAGTATTAGACATAGAAATAATATTGCGCATCTGTAAATTTGCCAAGAGCAAGTCATACTCAAGTCAAAGTGGCTTACCTGTACAAGGTGGGCATGGCTAAGACCCCAAAAGAACTATGACAATGATTTAGAATCTTCCATAGCTGAGCCATAAGGGATTGTGCACACAACAACCAAGGCACTTCACCAATTGGATGTTTTTGAAAAGCAGTGGTGAAAAAACTCCTGATACTTTTTAATACAGCTACAGTTTGGGAAGAGTCTAAAAGGATTCTATGGCATGAAGACACTAATAGTGACTGCCCATAGTGACTGCCCATGGTGCATTTACTAAATAGTGGCCTGAGTAGTTGAGCATTTGGTTTGTAGTTTTATAATTGTAAGAAGTGTCCCTATAATGGGGTGAATACTTTTGATGGTGCAGTATTCCAGTATAGTCTCATGTCCAACGCGCTTCTACGCTACTGTTTTTGGCTTTGGTTTTAGGAAGTGGATTATTGCAGCTGGAAGCATTTTAATGAAAAACCACAGCGCTACTACAGTATATGTTAACTGTATAGAAGATTAAACATTATACCCTAGTGATTTACACAGAAATGTACAATGAATTTGTCATTTGGTGTTTTTATACTTTGTTGTTTGATATTATGTTTTTGTTTTTTGTTTTTTTAAACTGTAAATTTTTATTATAAGAATTTTCAATACAAGTAAACAAAACAAGCCATAACAAAAGGCCAACAAAAACAGCAAAAAGTTACAATACAAAAAAATCAAAGTACATCAAGACAGGGAAACGTAAAAGACAAGGACATAGGTGAAGAACTGAGAGGGAATAGAGGGGGGGGGGGGATGGGAAGGACCCTAGAAGCCTTGTGTAATACAGTAAGTATCCCAATGGGACCAGATCGCATCAAAGGCCTCTACCTTATGTTTAAGGGAGGCGGATAGATATTCCAGGCTACGAACATCCTTCATCCGTGCTATTAACTCGGGAGCCGTAGGGGGGTTTCCCTCTCTCCAGTGCATAGCAATAAGCGTCTTAGCCGCCGTGCATAAATAAAGGAATAACCTAGATGTTTTCTTACCCAGATGTCTCGGGGGAAGGTTGAGGAGGTAGGTGAGAGGGTCTAATGGGACTCCCTGAAGGAAGAGGGAATTAGTGATAGTCCCAACCTCCGACCAAAAGGGGCCAATTAAAGGGCAGTCCCAAAAATTATGATATAATGTGCCCACTGAAGTCTGACAGTGCCAACAGGTAGGGGAAATGGTCGGATTAAGAGAGTGAATCAAGGCAGGGATATAGTACAAGTGCATAAGCAATTTGTACTGTGTTTCCCTAAACGTCACACATGAAGAAGATTTAGCCGCACAAGACCATATAACTTGCCGTTGCCCAGGTGAGATCTGTGTACCAAGAGCCTCAGACCACCTAGACATATACTTATGGACCAAGGGAGTCTCCAAGGGAGGACAACAGTCTATAGATAGCAGAGATCAAGCCTCTAGTAGAGGTACCTGCACGACACAGCCGTTCAAACCCTTGTGGCCCCAAATTGAGAAACAACAAAATGAACTATCTGCTGGTAGTAAAACCAGTTTGATATTATGTTTAATATCAACTGAGCTACTAGAAGAATATTATATATTTGACTCGACAGCAGATACAACAGTGTTAATGTAGTCATGTGAATATGGAAGACTACAAGATGCAAATAACCACATATAAAAAAATCTACCAAGTATCTAAAATGCTTTAATTTCCTAAGGGAGATGTTCACTATTTAATACCATTTTGCAGCTATATGTAGATATAGTCTACATAACAAGATGAGAAACATTACTTATCCTGAACCTGACTACTGGTTATTACTGGAAACACTAAGCTTGTTGACATATACAGTCAAACCACTTTTAGTTGGCGACCCACAATTACATTAAAAATGTCTTCTAGAGTGGGGTCTTCTGAAAGAAAATGGGCAGTAGGCATAATACAAGGCTGAACTAAAAACCTGTCACGTGAAATGTTATCAGGGTAAGGGGGTGGGCTTCTGAAAGAGGGGTTTAGCTGAGATTCTATAATGCAGTGGTAGATCACTACACTATGCTTGGAGTAAAGAAGAACTAATGCTAGTCTTCATAGCCCAGGAGCAGGCAGCGGGTGCGCTCACATATGACTGGCATACAAGGCATAATACATCGGGGCCATTGTGTTTCCAAGGAATACTGAGAGATTTCAGCTCTGAAGTCTACAGAGTTGTAAATGCAGCTCTGGCATTTAATATAGTCCCTGCCTGTCTGTGGAACTACAGTGCCAAACTGAAACCATGTTTAAAGTACAGGACAGTATTCCCCGCAGGCAAGGACTCATAGCATCATAGTGTTTAGTCCAGGAAATATGGCCTACATACTGTCCGTATTTCACAGACTGAATACATTTGTGTGATGCAGGCCTAGGGTGCTGTTCACACGGCTGAGAATGAAGAGGAATTGAGGCAGACTTTGACCTCAGATTCTGCTTCATTTTGCATCCCACCGTCTCCCCACGGTAAGAAGCCCAAGCAGAGCCATAGACTTCACTTGCTGAACAGCAAGAATCCACAAGATCAAGCTCAATCAGAGCTCAGTACCATAGTCCCAGAATACCCCTTTAATGCTACCTGTGAAAGTGATTTTTGTTTGAACCCTTTAATAAAATTGGAAATTGAATTTTAGAATTCTTTAATATGTTTTATAAGAAAGGAGGGGCTTCTTTTCCTAGAAACAGCCCCACTCTTTTTCATAGGAAAGGAAAAGTAGACCGTTTTTGCAGTCACATACAAACCCTTAAAATCAGGCCATTACAATTCAGTAAAACATCAGCCACATGTTATGCTATCTGTTGACACTAATGCTAATGTCAGCTGTACATATACCTCCTTTGTGATACTTAGCACATATCACATAGCTTGTATTAAAAGGACATTTTGGCTTGACGATGACACAGCTTGGGTACATTAGGTATCACCTACTTAATAGCTTTTCTACAATGCCAATTTTTCTGTGACTACTTGATATCAATATGATAGCTATCCTACTCTATGGAGATACTTCACAATCAGGCAGCTGTGTCTAAAAGTCCTGTCAGAGTCTCTGGGTGATGTCTGTGAAGTTCTGTATGGAACTCAACACTCCTGGGGCTATGCCTCTGGCACCCACAGCTGGCTGTCCTCAGGCGAACATAGACTGAAGTGTGGCTCGTTCAAGTGTAAATGCCTTCACATACATTTGTGTACTATGTCAGTAATTCTCACTTAATAAATTTAAGTTGATCCATTAAGTTAAGGATTATGTAACGTTCACAAAGATACCGTTCATTGAATGATTTCTACATTCTAATGGAATCGGAATGCTCGAGATACAACAAAATATGTCTGTGCATCCAAACAGATCATGTCTATGAGACTCATTTTCCAAAAAGTTTTTCACTTTCACAGTTTTCTGCAGTGTATTAGCAGTTTCAGATATGGTCGGGTCTTTTGCATGTATTTGTCACCTATAGAATGTTTTGATAAATACTTTACGTATACGCACCGATCAGCCATAACATTAAAACTACTGAGAGGTGAAGGGAATAACAAAGTTTACCTATTCACAATGTCATCTGTTGAGAGGTGGGATATATTAGGCAGTAGAATAGACAGAGTTTTAAAACTGATGTGTTGGAAGCCGAAAAAAAGGGGCAAACATAAGAACCTGAGCAACTTTGACCAAATTGTAATGACAAAACAACTTTGTCAGAACATCTAAAAAAAAGGGAGGTCTTAGTGGTCCAAGAGTGGTCTAAGGATGGACAACCAGTGAACCTTCTGAAAGGATGAAGATTCCCAAGGCTCATTCACATACAAGGAGAGGTAAGGCTAGCCCATTGGGTCTGATCCCACAAAAGAGTTAGAATAGCCATAAATGTTGCTAATCATAATGTTGGCTGAGATAAAAACGCACTAGGAAATATGTGAATCGCATCTTGCTTGGTTTTGGGTATGGTTACTAGTAACTATTGGAATGCCCATAGTAGCCCCTGTTCACCAAGCACCGGGCGTATGAGAATTGGAACTGCCTTTGGGGCAATGGAACAAGGTGACCTGGTCTTATAAATCATGTTTCTTTTTCCATCTTGTGGATGGTGAGGTGTTTGCACAATGATAACAGATAGATTCTAGTACAAGAAGCAGGCAAGCCAGTGAAAGCAGTGTGATGATCTGGTCAATGTTCTGCTGGAAAACCTTGGGTCCTGGCATTGATGTGGCTGTTAACACATCAGGTTCCATCTACCTAAACATTGTTACTCCCTTTTGTGGAAGTGGTATCCTGAAAAGGCAGTGACCTCTTTCTGCAGGATAATGCTCCCTGCCACACTTCAAAAATTGCTGAGGAAGGACAAGTGCCATTGTCCTGAAATATGAAAGTTATGGTATCTTCACATCTGTGAGGAGCATCTGTTGCAGCGAGGGGCGTAATCATAGGGGGTGCAAAGGTGGCAGTCGCTACCGGACCCTGGACCCTGAGGAGTCCTCAAAGGACACTCTGCCACATAAAATATACCATTATTCTAAAAATGGCACAAGATAGGTAGGGACCCCATTACAGGGTTTGCATTGGGGGCCAGAAGCTTCAAGTAACAGCTCTGGTCAAAGAGTCCCATTAAAATCATGGATGAAAAATATAGCAGGTACCTGATGGACCACGTTACTTATAGTCAGAGGGGTCCCTTAGGATCTGTTGCTGCCTATCATTGCAGGAATCTGTAGCTTAGTATATTCAACGGTCCCTATGATGGAACAGAAGAAAGGATAACAGTAACACTAGTGTGAACTAACCCATACATTTTACTTGTCAGTAGTTTCAATTGTGACTGTTCAGCATTTATAATGGAAATATTGAAACATTATTATTATTATTGTTGTTTATTTATATAGCACCATTAATTCCATGGTGCTTTACATTTGAGGGTTTACATACAGTACACAAATATACAAGTATAATACTAACAGTGACCAACTGGCACAGTGGGATAGAGGGCCCTGCCTGCAAGGCTTACAATCTATGAGATTGTAACATAGAAACATATACATATATACTGTATGTGTCAAAAAGTACAAAAATACTGAGGATATTTGTACTGTTTTCTTAATTCTAAGCCTACAAATATTGTTGGATTAAAAAGAAGTAATTACATCAGCAACAAATGAAATTTTTAGCCAATAACGATTTCTAAGCATTGACAATTCATGTTTTACATATCTACATTTCACAAGTGGCTGTTACATGTTATACTTTCTTTTTATGTTCACTAAGGTGCAGAGTTGTTTAAATTCCCCTTTACAAGCAATACATGTATGGAAAATGCCCTTCAAAATGACACTCTCAACAGGACACTGCAGGTGTCAGTTTCTGATAGCTCAGTCCTAGCAGCAAGGCTGCAGCTCTAGTGGGGAATTTTGTGAAGACAGGGTTTATAGATGTTGAAAATAGAAAAACCTCAGTTGGTAAACCCTGCCCAGAATATGAAAGCTTCCTAATAAACATAGGACTACATGTAGGTTACATGAGTATCTTCTGCCGGAGAATTCACCGTGCCCAAGTAAAAATAACTGCAAAAAGGTTATAAATAAATCTCGATTCCAGCGCTCACCGCTCCTCTTTTCTGTTTCATTCCCCACAAATATTTTCTGTTTATAATTAAAAACCACATATGATTGCTTGTCAGGAAATGTTAGTAGCACATGTGTATATAGTTACTGGCCATAATAAAAGGCTTATTTTATTTATAGCGGACACACTGGAGAAGGAGTCCAGACGTATCAACCTCCCTCAGAAATGTGCACAAATGATTTATTTTCATGACGTTAAATTGAGTTTTCTGGTATGATCTTGCACAACACACAGAATGGGCACCCTCGCCTCACTTTGCACCAATTAGAAAGCTATCAATTGTAACACTTAGTGGGATCACATTACAGTGGCTGCTGTACTCTCCATTTTCCAGCATGTTGTTAGTAAGTAAGTAGTACTGTGTATATTTTTTTTGAGAGCGGATAGTTTAGAAGAAAGTCAGAAGCCCCATCCAGCACACATAGGACTTGTCACTGTTATACAGTATTCATTAGGATCTAGTAAAAAGGTTTAGGCTGGGTGCATGCACCATGGTCCAGCTGTGGTTTACATGTGCGCATTTATAGAAAAAAGCCGGGAACAGATCCCGAATATAGAAAAGAGATCATTAAAGGAGTATTTCTACCTAGGGCATTTATAACATATACACAGAATATGCCATAAATTAATGATGGCATATCCCAAAATCTTCCTGCAACCACTATGAGTGGGAAGGTTGCTGGGCTAAAGCTTTTGTGACACCTTTTTCTTTAACCCTTTCCCTACATCCGCCATAATAGTACAGCAGATGCTGGGTCTTTAAATATGGCAGTGCAGTGCGGCCGCCATGGCAACTGGGTCTCTGCTGTATTCTACAACGGAGGCCACGTGCTAATGCCCGACTTCACTAAAAAAACAAAAAGTTCAACTCACCCCCCCTTTCCCTAGAATACATATAACAACAAACTATTACCGTAAAACACATACACATTAGGTATCCCTGTGTCTTAAAACGCCCGGTCTAAATGCCGTAGTGGGAAAAAAAAATCAAAAGTGTCAAACCACCATTTTTTCACTGTTTTCCCTCTGATAAAAATGTGAATAAAAAGTGATCAAAGCAATAGACATTCCCCAAATTGTCATAACTAAAAAGTACACCTGGTCTCACAAAGAAAGACACCCTATACATCCCAATACACGGAAATATAAAAAAGTTACGAGAGTCAGAATAAGGTGACTTTTAGAAAAAAAAAATTTTTTTTTACAAAGTTTTAGATTTTTGTTAAGAGGATAAAATGTAAACTGTAAAATGTAAAATAAAACCATATAGATTTGGTATCCCTGGAATCATACTGAAACATAGAATACAGGTGACATGTCATTTTGGCTGCAGAGTGAACACCGTAAAAACGAAGTCCGTAAGAAAGTTACACAAATGCACTTTTTCTTCAGTTCTACCCCATTCTGAATTTTATTTCCAGATTCCCAGTACATTGTACAGAATAATAAATGGTAGCATCATGAAGAACATTATGCCCTCATATGGCTCTGAGAACAGAAAAATAAAAAAGCTTTGGGGTTTGGAAGGTGGGGAGTCAAAAATGAAAATCGAAAAATGTCACCGGCGGGAAGGAGTTAAAGGACATCACATGGCAGCATTACATTCAATGTCAGTGAATGAAAGCTATTCACATGACCGTTATTTTGGCAGTCCATTGCTATGGACTGTCAAAATATAGGTCATGTCCTATTTTTGCCCGTTTTCAGTGATCTCTCCATGCGCTCAAATGTATGGGGACCCTTTAAAATGGGTGCCTCTCGGGTGCAAGACGACAGTGAAAAATGCATGTTTTTCACGGACATTTTTCACCTCAGTCATCTGAATGTAGCCTTACTTAACTATTTTTGGAACCTCTTCAGCAGTGAATGGAGAGAGCTGCATGTGCACGGCCACCTCTCCATTCACAGCAACCATGATGTGGAGGTTGGGGGGTGTGGTATTATTGCACATAGAGCTGTGGAAGAGATGTTGGTACTATCAAAGTGCTTGCAATGTCTAGTGGTGGCCCTTTTAAAAGACTTCCCTGCTTTAGACAATTCCAACTAGAAAAAAAGGCTCTATTAGCCATTAAGATGACCAATAAGTATCTCTGCTGGGACCATCATTGATCACCTGTGGAGAAGCTTGGCAGTTTGTGTTCTATTTCTCCGATCTACTATAGGGTAAAATTAGCATTACACGGTGCCTATTCACATCAGTGGGTTATCTGTGTAATGCAAGAAAGGACAGCTATGCTCTTTGTAGCTGCTCTTAACTGGGTAAGAGATGTGGATTGTGAATGAAGGAGCCACCTCTAGTATTTCTACAACCGGTTTAATAGACAGATTTTCTAAAATATTGACCCTTACATAAGCTTCTTTAGCCATATTCATGCATTATAGTATAACATGATAGCCAGGAGTTCACCAGCGCTATTTAAAATATGACCAAGCATACGGTAAAGTGGCGCAGTACTTGCCTGAAAGATGGCTGACTTGTGTCTGCTATGGTGAAATATGGCATACTGGCATAATTGTGAAATTATGTGATATGGCTGCGCAAACAAGGACAGCTCACCAACGTTTTCGTTTTTCACATGCACAATTGTTGCATGGAATCAAACATGGGGTCTCCATAGGGCACTCCATGTTCTTTAGATGCAGTACATGAGCCATCTGATACATGTGCATGTGTAGGAGATGCTCTTGCTGACTGGTGACTACTGACTTAAATGAGTTGTCCAGGAATTGGGGAAACCAATTTGGAAGCCAGGGAGGTGTAAGATAAAAAAAAAGCATATTGGCCTGTCCCTGGTGCTCTATTATTCGCCACCGGTGTCTGTTCATGCCAGTGCCTTCATGACAGAAGTCCTATGCTCCACCTGACCGCTCAGACCAATCAGTGGCTTCAGTGGTCACTGGAGAGGGATCGGTGACGTCACTCACATACATCGCCAGTTTCTTACTAGCGACTGATGAGGCCACTGATTAGTATCAGTGGTCACATGGGGTGCAGGTCTTCCGGCACCAAGGCCCCAACACAAGCTGGAACAAACACTGGCACCGAACAACGGGCAAGCCTCCACATGAGTTGCTCCAATTCCTGGTTTACCCCATTAAAGCAGCTAAACGTTTATGATAAATTTAGTAAATGAACAGTGCAGGCATAATAATAGATTATGTAATATATTTATATAAGAAAAATGCTTCTTTTTCCTGTTATTTACCTTCATATTTCACTTCTTAACCCAGCTCTGTGGAGAAATAAGACTCCTAGTTTCAAGCTACAGACTACAGCTACAGCTGTGACTGTTTAAGGGGTTGTGCCGTTATGGACGCTTATTCCCTATCCACAGGACAGGTGATTAGTGTTCAATCACTGAGGGTCTGACTGCTGAGTCCCCCAGCGATCAGGGGGATGAGGGACTAAAAATCCCACTAAAGCTTCCTTGTAAAGTGAGCAGTGGTGTGCTTGTGTGACCGCCATGCCTTTCACTTCTATGGGACTGTGGGCACTGCGGAGATTGGAGTTAACAATGGATAATTCACTGTGTTGTACAGTATTAGGAAAGTGAATGAATTTTTCCCGGAAGCCCCATAGAAGTGAATGGAGCGTCAGTCATGCAAGTGCACTGGTGCTCCATTCACCACAAGGAGGCTTTTGGGGGATTTTTTGGTTCCCTGTCCTTCTGATCACTGTGGATAGGGGATAACCGTCCATAATGGTACAATCCCCTAACTCCAACAGGCTAAGCTTATCTCTATGTACTGACTGGTACACTGACTAGCAAAAGGGTAACAATGTTTTGAACTTTTTACTTTTAGGCTCCATGTCTCACCACCCACTACAGCTTCGAATGTGAGACTACCATCATTTTATAGACAATCATCTTGGCTAGCTCATATATAAATTTGACGTGCAACTATTTAGCATATGATTAGTTCTGCAGATTCTTGTCATGTAACTGCATTGTTACTGTTTTGTTCCTAAAAATCTAAATTTTATTTTTTATTATTTTGTAAATCCACCTTTGGCTTTCAACACTACCTGAATCCTTTTGGGCATGTCTTGACAAAGATCTAATCCCAGGTCTCTTCTACACGTTCCCAATGTTGGTGCAAACTGGTTGATTCCTTTGGGCACAAATACAGGTTTTTCTTCAACTCTACCCAAAAGTTTTCTATTGGGTTGAGGTCTGGGGATTAATCCAGCACCTCTACTTCATTGTCATTGAACCATTTCTTTGCTAATCTTGACATATGCTTCAGGTCGTTGTCCAGCTGGAACACGAAGTAACTTGTCTTACAGGATACTCACATATAGCTCAACATTGAGACCACCATCGATCCTGGTCAAGTATCCAACGCCTTTGACTGTGAAACAACCCCATATCATCAGGCTTCCTCCACCAAACTTGACAGTTCCTTCATTTTCTTGATCTTAGCCCCCTTTTCCCTTGTTTCTTGCAGACCCATTTGCACCCATCAGAGCCCAGTCTATTGACTCTCGTCTCATTGCTCCAAATCACCCATTTCCAATCTTCTACTGTCCACTTTTCTGAAAACTCGAGCCGACACTTCTTATGACAATATTGAAGTCGAGGCTTCTTCATCTTTTTTCGGGCCACCATTCCAGACTTGTGTAATGCACGATGCTTGCATGGACGTTCTGTGATCTCACTATCACAAAGCATATATGCCACCTCCACTGCCGTGTTTGTCACGCAGGAACAGATAGACCTTGTGATGAGTTGACTTGATGACTCTGCTATTTTGCCTGGACATCCAGCTCTTGGGTTTTGAGTAGATGGACAGACTTCATTTCGTATTATTCCAATTCTCATGGCACTCACATGATGCAGTTTGGTAATTTTCTTGGCCGAGAGACTGCTATTGATGAGCTGAATGATGCTGTTTCTCTTTTCTTGGATAATCTTCCTCATGGCTGATCCTCGTTTTGAACCAGTAATCTTTTGCTTGGGAATCAACCTAATAACGCACTGAGCTATTAGGGGATGTGAAAACAGGTTTTAATGTGTAGTATACAAGAAGAAAAAGATTTTTCCACCACCAGGAGCAAAACAGTAACAATGCAGCAACACGACCAAAATCTGCATAACTCATAATATTCTAAATAGTTGCAAGTTTAATTTATGTATGATATATTCAAAACGATTGTCTATACGATTGTCTATATAGTCTCATGTTCGAAGCTGTAGCGGATGGTGAAATATGGAGCCTGAAAGTCAAAAGTTCAAAACATTGTTACCCCTTTGCTCACCAGTATAAGTTCTGATTTGTACAGTGACTTCAGAAACAGTGATCAGTTCTGTAGAATGGGGAGGGAAATGCGAGGAGAAAGAAGTATTTTTCTTTTATGAAAATACATTAAAAAGTTTGCTATCATCACTAGAGATGAGCGAATCGAAGCTGACGAAGTGGAATTCGATCCGAATTTCAGGAAATCTTCGATTCACTTTGTGGTATCGAATCGCATTTTAAACTAAGGACACGTCGGAATAGCCTTTAGAAAGGCTATTCTACTCCTACCTTTGCCATTGCATCACGCCCCCTGTGATGTCCTGGTCCTCCTAGCTCGTGTAGTAAAATAATCAAAATGGCCGCTGGACATGCGCAGAGCTGCTCAGAATAGAATCAAGATGGCCGCCGCACATGCGCAGAAACGGTCTTGTATGGAATATAATCAAGATGGCCACCGGACATGCACAGAGCCGCTCAGAATAGAATCAAGATGGCCACCGGACATTCCCAGAGCCACTCGTGTAGGAATAGGATAAAGATGGCCACCACTTCGTCAGCTTATATCTCATACAAGATACATGTCTGGCAGCCATCTTGATTATATTCCGAGTGGCTCTGCGCATGTCCGGTGGCCATCTTGATTCTATTCCGAGCAGCTCTGAACATGTCCGGTGGCCATCTTGATTCTATTCCGAGCGGCTCTGCGAATGCCCAGCAGACCAGGACATCGCAGGGGGCATGATGCAACGGCAAAGGTAGGAGTAGAATAGCCTTTCTAAAGGTTATTCCGATGTGTCCTTAGTTTAAAATGCATATCTCCATATCCCCAGGCTCTCTGCAGCCAGGAAAATAGCTGTTTTTAACATGATTTGCTGCGACGTAATTCAGATCGAAGCGAATTGTTTTTGGAAATTCGGCGAAGCTGCCGAATAAAACTTTTGAGAAATTTGCTCATCTCTAATCACTATGTAACACAAATTTTGTTCCCAGCTTTTAAGTGTTATATTCCAATTGCTTATGTCTAAAACAAATTAAAAATTGCTTACATTCATCATAAACTTCGCTTTTGTTACCACGGCAACGAAAATTATGCATTTTTACTATAGAAACAGACGATTTTGCATCTTCTCATTTATACAATCAGACTAAGAACAATATATGCATTGCAAATTTACACAGATTACCAAAAACTGTTCAGAAGTGTGCGGTTTTCCGAGATTTACGACTATACTGCAAATCAGTTTCACGAATCAATCCCCAAATATAGTCGCCCATCATGTTTTCGTTATATTGTCCATGGTAACGGCGTTCAAAGTTCATAATGTCCTGGTGAAAGCGCTCGCCTTGCTCCTCTGAATAAGCCCCCATGTTCTCTTTGAACTTATCAAGATGAGCATCAAGGATATGGATTTTGAGTGACATCCTGCAGCCCATTGCAGCATAGTTCTTTATCAGAGTCTGAACCAGTTGTACATAGTTTTCATCTTTATGATTGCCTAGGAAGCCGCGAACCACTGCGACAAAACTGTTCCAAGCTGCTCTTTCCTTCCTATTCAGCTTCTTGGGAAATTCACTGCACTCTATGATCTTCTTGATTTGTGGTCCGACGAAGACACCAGCTTTGATCTTTTCTTCAGACAGCTTAGGTAAAAGATCTTGGAGGTAATTGAAAGCTCTCGACTCCTTATCTAGAGCCCTGACAAATTGTTTTATGAGCCCCAACTTGATGTGTAGTGCTGGCATCAGCACCTTGCGTGGGTCCACCAGTGGCTCCCACTTTACATTGTTCTTCCCCACAGTGAACTCTGTCCGCTGAGGCCAGTCCCGCCTGTGGTAGTGCGCTTCAGTATCCCGGCTGTCCCAAAGGCAAATAAAGCAAGGATACTTAGTAAAACCACCTTGGAGGCCCATCAGGAATGACACCATTTTGAAATCTCCGATAACTTCCCAGCCGTACTCATCATACTTCAAGGCACCTAGCGACATCTTGACACTGGTGTATTCCTCTTTCAGGTGCACCGAGTGAGCTACAGGAAGAGACGGATACTTGTTCCCATTGTGAAGCAGCACGGCTTTGAGGCTCTTGCATGAGCTGTCTATGAAGAGGCGCTACTCATTCGGGTTACAGGTGATACCTATAGCCTCGAATAGACCGGCCACATTGTTGCAGAAGCACAGTCCATCTTGATGACTGAAGAAGATGGAAAAAACTTGGTGACGCTTCCTCTGATCTGTGACTTGGACGCTTTCATCTAATAAGCTCCATTGCTTGATCCTTGATGTCAGAAGCTCAGCGTTGGACTTGGTGAGACCAAGGTCTCTGATCAGATCATTGAGGTCTTTTTGGTTAGGATAGTATGGCTTCCGCTCCTCATCTACATATGAAGAGAAATCGTGATCTTCAACGTCTTCCTCGATGTCTGACCTGCTGCTTTCTTTTGAAGGTGGTGTAGCTCTGTCTGGAGGTGTTGGTACAGGAAGTTCAGGGCAGTGTGGTACTGGGGCAATAGATGACGGAATGTCAGGATACGTTACAGGCGGTGCATTTTTGCAAGTGCGACGTTTGGAAGGGTCCACCATGCAGAAGCAGCAATTTGTTGAGCGATCAGACAGTTCATGCCAAATTCTTGGGATAGCAAAATGCATGGCTCTCTTGTCTCCCCTGTACCAACCTATAAGCAAACAAAATAATATTTGGATTGAGAATTTGATTTAGGCCTATTTCACACTAATGACTAGTGATATTTACAATATTAACACAATTAATCTGCTATTTAAGAGAGTAGCATTTATCCACTTACCTTCAAGAGTTTTCTTGCAGTGCTCACATGTGAAATGAGGAGCCCATGGTTTGTCTTGGTCACCAACAGGCATGCCGAAGTATGCTTTGTAGGCCTCACACATCTTAGCAGATGCTTCCACAGAGTAGTCTTTCGCTCTTGTCTTTATAAACTGGCCACATACGTAGCAAAATGCGTCTGCTGGATATATGCAACCTCTTGATGCCATCTAAATTGACTAAGTTGCTGTGAACTGTAAGGAAAAAGGATGTCTCTCCAAACTTGATAAAAATGGTCTTTATTCCATGCAGTATTAAAGTTCAAGAGTGTACTGAGGATTCAGCAGAGCAAGATTGATCACCCGGTAGCAGACTAACACACAATATATACATTTACATTCCTAAGCTCCTCCTGTAATAGGGTGTGGGGTGAAGTGTGAATACTGTCCTTATCAGAATCTGAATAGATATTGAATTCACACCTGTCTGTCTAGGTCAATTCCCCTTTGTCTGTGATGGCCATTGCCCACTTACTATGCAATCCCAATCAATTAGATCCTGTCTCTCCATCTCTCAGGAAGGGCTATAGTGGCCCTATATAACTGTAGTTATACAGCTACCTACAATTCTGTACAGTCCCAGAAAGTTCTAGATAATTCTGGGCAGTTCTAGAAACTTCTTGATAGTTCTCACAATTCCAGAAGCTTCTTAAGTATCTTGAAATATTGCGAATATCCTTAAAAATAGATCAATTTCAAAATATCATTGTGCTGACCACAAAAGCAAAGTTTACAGGGAATAATAACTTTTTTCTATTCATTTAAGGTACAAACAATCAGGAAAACACACTTAGCAACTGGGAACAAATATTTTTTTGAAAATTGTTACATGGTGTATCACCTGCACTGTTGATTTATCATAAAGTTTACATACAATATGAAGCTGGTTTTTACTTTGTGAATACTGAAAACTTACTGGGGAAAGTGGCAGCTTTTTTTTTTAGCCTTTCAGCTTCCTGATTTGTGTAAATGTTGCAAACCCTTCCTAGTAACCTTAAAAGTCTGTCTATTGTGAAAAAGTAAATCAAATAGGGAGGTATGGAGAAGTGGGAACGCAGCTGCAGTGTCTGCTTCAGGCTGAGGCCCCATGTTGTGGAAACGCAGTAGAAAAAACACTGCATTTCATATTACCAGCAAAGTGATTGAGATTCTGGCTGATCCCTTTCACATATTGCATAGCGTACAGTCTGGTAAATCTGGCGTGTACATGTATTGAGTCATTCCTGAGACGGTTAGTATGAAAAAACCTAAATTTCATTCCCTTTGCTAATACTGACACAGCGAATTATTCTCTGGTAACTCCAGTGCTTGTATATTCCTTATGGACATAAAAGGTGCACATTTACTTTGGACATGGCATTGCCGTTGTGTTAGTGTCCAATTTACCTTTCTGCTTTATTACTAACATAAGAAAGCTGAATTTTTTTTTCGTGATTTTTTTTACCCTGCACAGAAAATGAGTGCCACCATTTTTCCTTTGTGATTGTCATAAGTGGTAGCATTTGTGTTTGATGTTGTTGTCACCATCAGTGTTCCCTCTAAACTGTGTGCTCTGAAGAGGAAATCAACATTAGAATGTGGATGAACCCAATAACAGCTCCACCTGTCTGCAGGGTTCTAAATTTTTAACTCTATCATTTCCACAGCGCACAGAAAGCTTCCATGTGAATGGGAACGGATATCAGACTGAGGGGGGCTCCATCTGCATCCATCTCCTATCTCTGTTAAAGTCTGTTGCTCTCATCCTATGTTAGATCAGAGCAAAGGAAAATTTTAATGGTAGAACGTCCCCCTACTTGTTGGCTTTGCGGTTATGGATCCAGAGGAGCAACACAATATTACTCATAGTAATGGTGAGATCCCACTTCACCATAACCCCCCCCCCCCCAAGACTGAAGAAACATGATATAAATAGTTTCCTAAAAAGATGAACTATTTTAACCACTTCCGGACCGCCCATTGGGTATATACGCCCAGAAGGTGGTTGCCTTGTTCTGACGTACCGGTACGAAATGGGGAGCCGGCTGTAACTTCAGCCAGAGCTTCCAGAGAGAAGGCAGGGAAGGTTTATTACCTTCCCTCCCTTCCCAATCGCTGTGAATACAGGGCTCAATGGTGCTCAATGAGCACCATACAAAATAAAAATTACGATAATGGAGAGTAAAAATTATTTTAAAAAGTTTTTTAGTAGTACTTTGTGTTATTAAAAAAAAAAAAAAAGAAAAGTGAAAAACAGACACGTTTTCCCTCCTCTTTTGTTTATATTTTCCCAGATATAAAAAAATTAAAACACATGCAAAAATAAAAACAACATACAAATAAAGCTCTATGTGTCACCAAAAAAAGACACAGAAATTAGTTGAATAATGCAAATGATAAAAAAAATGTTATAGCCCTCAAAACCACACATACAAAAAAAAAAAAAAAAATGTGTCTGGTCCTGAACCAAAAATTGGTCTGGTACTGAAGAGGTTAGAGGAGATCGAACTCCCCATATTCATTCTACAAACCCTTCATCTGTGTATTTATAAAACCCAAAGAAGTGATATCATGCTCAGTTCAGCCGAATGGCAGACTTAGTTAAATGGACTATTCTAGTTACTAGAAAGATGCCATACCATATTTGTCATTAAGGAATATTTTATACAGGTGTCCATAACTGGGTGTGTATTTCGGTCACCTGGAAATTCCCCACCATTTTATCGTGTGGCTCTTGACAAGAAAAAGAGGTAGTTGGTGAGTTTGCAGTATAGTAGGCAGCACATTAGAGGAAGTGTCTGTCATTGTGGCCTTGAGGCTACTGCCAGTCATAGTAGGAGGAAATCTGACATGATGTGAAGAGCAGGGAAAGCACAGAGTATATTATCATCCTCTGCCGCTGGGATAAGTTAAGGGTAAAATTCAGGGAGGAAATAACAGCAATGGTATGTATTATGTAAGCAAAGTGTCCCTATCTACAGCATCTATTTAGAATACGTACTATCTACATAAATGAGGTTTTCCTGATGTGGTGACATTATAATGTGCCCATAACTTTTTTTTTTTTTTTTTATTGTAGATTTTACATTTTTGCATTATTTATTTTGTGAAAAACAAATTTCAAGAAAAAAAAACATTATAATTATAAGACTGCTACATCTATTGGTCTCTATAATTTTACAATGTAAAGACAATTTATTAAGACTGGCACTAAAATTGTGGAGATGAAAAATGTAAAAAACAAAAACAAAAAAAAAAACAACTGTCATTAGGTATTAAATTATAAAAGAAAATTTAAATGAGCTGAATAGACTATAAAAAGAATCAATACTCACCTGTCAGTTCCTCTGGCAATTTCCCTGGTGCTGATTCTCTGACTGTGTACTGTGCTGTAGCTAGTCAATGGCCGCAGTGGTCGCATGCTGACTGATCGCCTCTACAATATACTGCAGTACTAATGTATTGCAGTATATGGTAATGTCCATTCACTTCGAATTGACCAAGGTATCCTCAGAGTTACATGTGTACAATCGGTAAAACATCAGAGATTCAGCAACTTGCAGTATATTTCACAGAGATTGTGTTCAATGTGTTTTCAGACAGGGCATTATGTCTCCTTAAGGAGATCACCTTTATTTATTTATTTATTTTACTTCCTTATATAGCGCCATCATATTCTGCAGCACTTTTACAGACATTGTCAGTCACTGTCCCATGTAGGGCTCACAATCTACAT
Organism: Leptodactylus fallax; assembly: GCA_947044405.1. Classification (NCBI taxonomy): domain Eukaryota; kingdom Metazoa; phylum Chordata; class Amphibia; order Anura; family Leptodactylidae; genus Leptodactylus; species Leptodactylus fallax. The sequence continues at coordinate 3,799,212 of CAMRHE010000077.1, read as the reverse complement.
TTCCTATCAGAATGTTGGACCTTTTCAGGACACCTTTTGATGTCCATGGACTTATAGACCATACATGCCCTGCTAAGAATTCTGGGAAAAGAATACCCTGCTTCACCCTAATGAAAGCAATAACCGCAATACCTGCAAATGGGTCTCTCTTCTTTTTGCCTTGGCTTTAGGCTAGCTGCACACGACCGAGTTTCACCCGTGAAACACGGTCCGTGTGTTAGCCAGATTTACCGGCTTGAACTTCATGCTGGGAGTGGGACTCCTAGTATCCTAGTTAACTTTGATGGTAGGAATCCCTACCTATTAGCAACATACTGTCCCATACCAATTACAGTATGTCACTGGGAGGCAGGGACTCCTAGCATCATAAATAACTATACTGCAAAGAGTCCCTCTCCCAGCATGAAGTTCAAGCCAGTAAATCCAACTAACACATGGACCAAGTTTCATAGCCTTAATCCCAGATCTTGCTACTAGGTGTCTGAAAAATCAGGGATTGATCTCTAGGGAGAAACCTTCTAAAAGGTGGCCCTAGAGCACGTTTTCCTTTTTTCCAAGGAGGTCTTCTTTGCAGTAAAGTGAGGTATCCTAACCTAAACTTTATTGGATGCTGTGAGCATGCACGGTTGCATACTGCTAGGGACTCTAATGGTGGGTTAGAACTTCATTTTATCCACATTCAGGAAATAGACAGCTGTCATTTTCACAGGTTTGGGACCCTAAAACCCAGCTGCTGGTCCCAAACCAGCTTACAGATTCTCTAACTGCATAAGCTTCGGGGAGGTAGACATATGCAAAAGCAATTCTTCATTTGACCATACAGTCAGTGGTTAATCATTATTTGGAAAAGCTTTAAGTAAGTCTCTAACGTCACAAATAAGTAAACATTAGGAAATGTGTCCCTCGAAGATTTTCCCTAATTATGGTCCTTTATTAAAATAAACTATTTTATTGACCACTGCAGTTTGTATAGTTTGTCATCCTAGCTTTGTGGTCAGTCTGAATGTTCCCATTTCTGCAAATAAAAACTGAGTAATTGAAAAATGCCATTTATTACAAAATATTAGGAAAATTTCCTGGCAGTGCATTCTTCCTGGCCGCTAATAAAGGGGTAGTTGATATTATTCAGCTCTCCCGCAAACACAGCCTATTGTTATGACTCAGACCTACAGCATACAGATAACTTGCAAGCAAATGTCCCACACGTAGGGCTAACCGCTTCTCAGAGGGAAATCAACTTTCTGGCAGCAAATCCCATACCACCAAGTACCTAAATGCCAATTTTAGGTTTTGTGCCCCTTTGTGTACGCAGTAACTGCCTTTCAGAGAGGAAAATGCTAATTACAGGCTGGCTAGTTTCCCCTTTCAAAGAATTTTTGCTTTTTGATGAAATGTTTGACTTTCTCTGTGGGCTGACCTAACAATTGGAATTTAACCCTATATTATAACCAGGATACCAGCAATTCATTAATGGTACAATACGCGACTATGGCAGTGATGGGTTAAATAAATGCACCAGTATGCCTTTGTCTATAAACAGGCATGGAACAATGCCTAATGCTGATTATACATTAGGAAAATGCCCTAAAATTGTCTGTGCTATTTAACAACACCCTTAGGTTGTGTAATTGAAAGAATTGCAATATAGTGTGTCCCAACAGCTATCATAACTAAATGTAGGAGAAACAATATTTTCACTACATGAGAATAGAAAAATATATTACTTTGCTTTTAAATGGAGAAAGCCAGTCAGCCATAGTAGAAATCAGAGCAATGTATGGCTCCAATAAAATAAAATAAAATAATAAAGCAACTTTGCAAACAGTTTTGGTTAAAAAATATCCTATTTTTAGGTATAGAACTCCTGTATGTCTCCATGGTTACAGACTACAAACAAAGTCTTTGTAGTCTGATCGTGCAGTCATGTGTTACTCCCTTCCTTGTATCTCCTCTCTTAAGGTACTTTTATATCAGTCAATGACACAAATAAAAAAGGGTTCTTATGAATGTTCATTCCCAATTATTCTGGCCTGTGTGAACATGTCTGTAATCAACTGACACATAAGTAATCATAGTCTCCCAGTGTAAATAGGGAATAGGCTATTAATAATATGCAAACTGTATGGGGACCGGACAGTTGGATTAACAATCATTCAAACCCATAGACTGTGCATGTGCAAAAGAAAGTTAAATGTTGTTATAATGTTATCTTGTAATGCAGCGCTCATTATGACTAAATATGAAGTTGTGTAAAAGAACCCTTACTTTCTATCGGGTGTCAAGAAAATGGAACAGATAAAAGGAAGTAAAATAACCCTGGTTATGTGAGTAGTTTGTAACCATGGAGACACATAGATCTACATTGGAGCTGTAAGCACAAAAACAGTAGGATATTTTTAATCATGGCTATTTTCAGAAGTGCAACATGAAGCTCCTGGGCACCAATGCAAAATTTGTACAAGCTCCCCAAATATAATGTACTGTTTATTGTACTTTTCTACTCATACTGGGAAGAGACACCTTATGGGCCCCCTAAGGCTCCTGGACCCGGGTGTGACAGTACCCTCTGCATCCCCTCAAGTTAAGCCCCTGGCTATTTGCAAAGTTTCATTTTAAGTCGCGCAATTCATTTTTTTTAACTTAGGTACTCTGGTGCAATAAAAAAGTTTGTAATATATATCCCTTAATAATTCATCTTCCTTAAACTCTTATTCTTTACATTAATTTGAAATAAAAGTTTGAAAAAAAATTCCAATCCAAAATTCATCATTGCCCACCAGTTCTCTACCAGCCATACTATATACTTTGGACAGCCTGACTGCAAACTAGAAGGTATTACCATCATATTGTAGTATTTAGTTTATCTTGAAGTAAATGGTTGCAGATACTGTATGTTACGGATGTCACATTGAGGCACATGTCTTATAGCTATTTTCCATGTGATATGCTACAATACTTAGCGTTCCTATCAGCTCCCCGCTCTTACATATACTTGCAGTCTGTTTGCTTAGTTGCTATTTCTCCCCACACCATCTCTAAGCTACAGTCTGAGTAGATGCCGCAAAAAATGATTACCACATGTGCTGACATGACATTTATTGAGTGCTATAATAGCCCAGGATAATAGGATAATAAGATACAGCGTAATGTATTCTAAACATTGAGCACAAATATATAATGGTGCTGGCCCGGGAGCTGCTGACTGAGACAAGGTGGTGGCGAGCAGCAGTCCTTATCGTTAAGGTGCTAACACGGATCTTCTAGAGGAGATATACAGGGGGTCTGACTATAATAAAATAGTACATAGAAGAGAAAGATGAGCATAGACTAGACACCGGTTATAATGTTTAATGTACATCTCATGCTGAGCCCACGTCTCCAGTATTCACTGGGTTTGTAGAGAATGGGAGTGGGGGCGGCACAGGAACTTTCACATCCTGCGTGACTCTGGCTCCTTCATATACAGAAGCATGTATGGTAAGATAGAAAGGAGCACAAAAACTATGTACACCAGCCTGACACATGCATCTGTCCTTAGTCCCTTTGCAGATCAACTGAGGCTTTACAAAAATTCGATCATACTATTGGAACAGTGTTACTTTACATAAATTATATTATGTCTTTATAGGTTGGAATGGATTATATTACATAGAACTGTGTTACTCATTACATGCTTATAGTATTGGTACCTACAGTGCTGGCCAAAAATATTGGCACCCCTGCAATTCTGTCAGATAATACTCAATTTCTTCCAGAAAATGATTGCAATCACAAATGCTTTGGTAATAATATCTTCATTTATTTTGCTTGCAATGAAAAAACACAAAAGAGAATGAAAAAAAAAGTCAAATCATTGATCATTTTACACAAAATTCCAAAAATGGGCCGGACAAAAGTATTGGCACCCTCAGCCTAATACTTGGTAGCACAACCTTTAGACAAAATAACTGCGAACAACCACTTCCGGTAACCATCAATGAGTTTCTTACAATGCTCTGCTGGAATTTTAGACCATTCTTCTTTGGCAAATTTCTCCAGGTCCCTGAGATTTGAAGGGTGCCTTCTCCAAACTGCCATTTTGAGATCTCTCCACAGGTGTTCTATGGGATTCAGGTCTGGACTCATTGCTGGCCACTTTAGAAGTCTCCAGTGCTTTCTCTCAAACCATTTTCTAGTGCTTTTTGAAGTGTGTTTTGGGTCATTGTCCTGCTGGAAGATCCATGACCTCTGAGGGAGACCCAGCTTTCTCACACTGGGCCCTACATTATGCTGCAAAATTTGTTGGTAGTCTTCAGACTTCATAATGCCATGCACACGGTCAAGCAGTCCAGTGACAGAAGCAGCAAAGCAACCCCAAAACATCAGGGAACCTCCGCCATGTTTGACTGTAGGGACCGTGTTCTTTTCTTTGAAGGCCTCTTTTTTTTTTCCTGTAAACTCTATGTTGATGCCTTTTCCCAAAAAGAACATTCTTCCAAAAAGTTTTTGGCTTTCTCAGGTAAGTTTTGGCAAACTCCAGCCTGGATTTTTTATGTCTCTGGGTCAGAAGTGGGGTCTTCCTGGGTATCCTACCATAGAGTCCCTTTTCATTCAGACGCCGATAGTACGGATAGTACGGGTTGACACTGTTGTACACTCGGACTGCAGGGCAGCTAGAACTTGTTTGGATGTTAGTCGAGGTTCTTTAGCCACCATCCGCACAATCTTTCGTTGAAATCTCTCATCAATTTTTCTTTTCCGTCCACATCTAGGGAGGTTAGCCACAGTGCCATGGGCTTTAAACTTCTTGATGACACTGCGCACGGTAGACACAGGAACATTCAGGTCTTTGGAGATGGACTTGTAGCCTTGAGATTGCTCATGCTTCCTCACAATTTTGCTTCTCAAGTCCTCACACAGTTCTTTGGTATTCTTTCTTTTCTCCATGCTCAATGTGGTACACACAAGGACACAGGACAGAGATTGAGTCAACTTTAATCCATTTCAACTGGCTGCAAGTGTGATTTAGTTATTGCCACCACCTGTTATGTGCCACAGGTAAGTAACAGGTGCTGTTAATTACACAAATTAGAGAAGCATCACATGATTTTTCAAAGGGTGCCAATACTTTTGTCCACCCCCTTTTTTATGTTTGGTGTGGAATTATATCCAATTTGGCTTTTTGACAATTCTTTTTGTGGTTATCCATTGACGACAAATTAAATGAAGATATTATTACCAAAGCATTTGTGATTGCAATCATTTTCTGGAAGAAATTGAGTATTATCTGACAGAATTGCAGGGGTGCCAATACTTTTGGCCAGCACTGTATGAGGGGGGTAACCTTTACGTTTCTACCCTTAGCAACTGTTCACACAGCAGAATCTGCCGCTGATTTTCAGGTGGATTCCGGATCCAGGTTCTACCTCCCATTGTATTCAAGGGGACACTGAGATAGGAGCAGGACGAGCTTTCTGCTTCATATTGATATGGATTCTATGGCTGAGATTAGCCACAGAGTCCACGACTTGAGATTTACTGCTGATCAGACCCTGTCATCTGGGATTCTGTTCTGCTTTGGCACTCTGCTGCGAGGAGCCTCAAATTCCTCTTCATTTTCCAAAGTATGATGAACAGGTTCTAACATTTTATTGTTCCACTGGTGTGTCCCCACTGTCCTCCTGAGTTTATTCCACCAACAGCATGACTGCTTTTACAATTTGGCCACTTTAATTGGTGATGGCCAGTGGGACGCTATTTGCAGCATTGACATCAAGTAAGCCAACTTGCCAGAGGAGAAGTCCAGTGTTACAGGAGAGGCAACTCTGATTTTGGGGCAGAATGAGAAGGACAGAAGGACACAAGCATGCACTAGAATTCTGGTGTACTTTGTGCCAAAAAACTGGCACACGCGATTCTCAACTATTTTCAGAACTCACTTGCGAGTGAATGGAGAGACCCGAGCCATACTGCAGCTTCAAAATGAAGAACTCTGTTCTGGAGATAGGTATGGGTTGCTGAAGTGGGACCAACATCTATGCATGTAGGTAATTTATGGCACATCCTGTGCATATAGTCATAAATATACAGATGGGGATACGTCTTGAAGCTAATGTTGTAATATTGTACTCTGGCTGTTTCTTTGAAAGCCAACAAAACTTTTTGGTAGAGTGAAATTACCATGCAGGATAAAATTGCTGGTCACAGCATAGCACGACATCTTGTAGGATTGTAACAGAGTGAAGAATGAAAGACCAACGGGACTGGAAGAAGACAAAATCAATTGTGTTTTACAGTTTGTAATTTTTTAGAACATTTTATATTGTAAGTGTATTTTCCGAACATTCATAAGGGTATTTATTAGAAATCTGTTGGATTTAGGCCTTGTGTCATCATTGATGTTGACATTGCCTTTCCGTTAGAGGAAAGCAGGTATCACTTTATGCATATAAAGTACAAGGCAATAAGCTAGACCTAAATGATCTCCATAATTGGGCCAGATTTACAAAAACTTAGACTAGAGAGTCTACAAATGTACCAGATTTATCACAGTGGCTGATGCTGGCTAACAAATTTGGTGCATCCTTAGACTGTTTATACCACTTATTAGTTATAAGTGAGATAATGAGATTTTGAGCTTTCTTGTGCCGTTAAATGTATTATTTAACTATACATAAAGCTATTTTTGTATGTACATAATATTTGTTGGTCATGACTGAAAATGAGAATATTCTTAGCTCAGTCTAAATCACAGCGCTTTATTCAATGTTTATGTATAAATCTGAAATAAATCTGTTTTGTAAAGTATCTCCTTCAGCGGAGAATCCTGCAGGGTAATTATAGTTGAGGCTGACATTATTAGTGTCGCTGCATATTCCTGTTGCTTACAAAGCCTTTTTATAATTCTATTTCTTTAAAGCATAAGCCACATCACTCTGCAATTATTCATCTATCGAAGAATTCTGTAGAAGAGCTCCAAACCAAATCTGACTTCAGTTCATGGTGGTCTTCAGAACAAGCCTTCCCTAAAAGCCACATCCTTTTCAATATTAGTTACAAGCTTTGCAGATCTGTCCCAAGGAGGAACTTAAGTGTATTATGATGGTTATCAGATGATCGGATAGGTTTTACCCTCCTCGTCCAATAGAGTATGGCAAATTGAGTTTGGATGGGTCAAAGCAATGACCGTAGACCTTCAGGTCAGAAGATTAACAAGGTTCCTTCAGTTGGAGCAAAGATTCTTGTCAGCACCCCTACAACTGAAAAATTAACTTAAAAAGGTTGCTGTGAGGAGAAAGACAAGTTGTTCCTTATGCAATTTGTCTGATAGAATCAAGGTAGAGCAGAAGACAAGGAGTAGGAGTAGATGGATCCATTATCACATCACTAGTAAGTAGAAGAAACATACCTCCTTTCTTAAGGAGAGGGTTCTTCACAGTAAAAGTTGTCACCAAGAGGCAAATATGATAAAAACATTGTCATATTTTTACAAAGATCTGGACATTTATCTCATGAGTAAAGAAGCCCACACACATTAGGTTGACCAAGCCCGATGATTATAGTGGGACCATATTTGGCGGTATCCCAACTCTCACTTGATATTATTTGGCATGTTTCATTCTACATGGCCAATCGTTTAGCTGTAATAGAAGAGGTATGCTTGGCCATGTCTAGAGTACATGTGTATTGGGGGTCAGGAGGAAACAATCCCGCAGCAATTGAAGGTTTATAGCTACCTCAAAGCTATCTTGAAGACCTGAAAGTTATGATTAATAAGGATAAGGACAGTGTCATATAGATTCAGGGAACTTATTCGACTGCCCTTGTAGGGTCAGTACTGAATTTTGATCCCAAAGTGCAGTTTGCATAAGAAACTTAAAGTCTATGTACAACTTTGCGTAATTTTTTATTATTACTGATTTGTAATATTATGAGCTTCTACACTTTCCAAAGATGCCTTTCTTAGGCTTCGATCACATCTGTTTTGGTGTCTCCGTAAGAGACTCCGTTGCAGATTCCGGACTTTATAGTCTATGGAGTCCACAGGTGTTTGCGTGTAACTGCTGTTTAGTAGGTGGGCTCTCCGTTGTTCCCACGGCGGATATGAATGACGGAGAGCACGGTGCAAGTATGACCCTAGCCTTATTTTGTATTGCAGATCCATTTTCATGAAAATCAGTGTTTTAGTCTTATGTAAATTAGCTAAAAAGGGCTTTAGGGGTGTTTCTTCTCCTGCTGGGGCTTCACTTTAGATAGCCACTCCTAACCTATTTCTTGAGTGACATCTTCTGTTATCTGCAGGAGAGACCCAGGCAGGAGAAGAAGAACCCCTAAAGCCCTTTTCAGATACTTTGCATATGAATAAAAGACTAATTTTCATGAAGATGGAGCCATCATACAAAATAAGAAAGCTGTAGAAGCAGCGCTACAAGTTACATACTTTCATTAGTTTGATACCAATTTTCCTGCTGATAGACTCCCTTTAAGACTAACTCAAAGTTGAACAAATTCAATTAGCTTTCAAGTCCAAATACATATATATCAATAATGATAATATGCAAATGTGAAGATTCTATCATTGTGGTGGGGTCTTGCAAGTTTAGAAAATCAAATTTATGAGTAAAAAAAAAAATCAATCAATTTTTTCTTTCTAGGAACCTGGGCATCATTGTGGAAATATGTTTCTAACCAGGATCAACACATACCACAGTTTCCTTGTATAAGAACGTCTAGGGTTGTTTCCCCAACATACGTAGACTTTTATGGCATAACAGCTACATACTTGACAGTACGTATTAGGTATTTCTATATCTCTCATGTACTTTAAACTAGATTTACCACAATAGCTTGGCCACTTCATTGAGCCCGAATTCCATTTCCAAGCTAATTATTATCTTTTCAACAATAGTTTGGTTTCCTTCATAAAAGTTATTGTACCAGAGCACACACAGCAGAAGTACCAGCAGCCCGAAACATCTAGCCAGATCATGCTGAAATGAAAATTACAGGATGATCTTTCTAAAGACATGAGAGCTGAACCTCAACTTATGTCCCCTCAGCATAAAAATCTTGAATTGGCTCAGTGTAGACTTCCCAATCAACTTTTCTAGAACACAAAGCTCAGGTTTGGTTCTGATTTTATATTACGGAATCTCATGAATTCGCAATGCCTGATTTCTTCTGACTTTGAGTTTCACCTCTAAGATAGTTAAATTCTTTTTATTTTGGCTGTCAACAGATTACAGATAATGTGTCATCCATCTCAAATCAACTTTTACCATTAACATATAGATGGTTTCTGATCGGGCAATTATCGAGGAAGAATGCTCTTACAAGCACTCATTTACGATAATCTGCCTGTCTAATAGTGCCAACAATAACCCAATGTACTCATTCCTTGGGTGATCTCCAGTTTTGAAACATGGAGGAGGCTCTGTTATGTTCTGGGGCTGCTTTGCTGCATCTGGCACAGGGTGTCTTGAATCTGTGCAGGGTACAATGAAATCTCAAGGGATTCTAGAGAGAAATGTCCTGCCCAGTGTCAGAAAGCTTTGTCTCAGGCGCAGGTCATGGGTCTTGCAACAGGATAATGACCCAAAATACACAGCTAAAAACACCCAAAAATGGCTAAGAGGGAAACATTGGACTATTCTGAAGTGGCCTTCTATGAACCCTGACCTAAATCCTATTGAGCATCTTTGGAAGGAGCTGAAACATACAGTCTGGAAAAGGCACCCTTCAAACCCCAGACAACTGGAGCAGTTTGCTCATGAGGAGTGGCCAAAATACCTATTGAGAGGTGCAGAAGTCTCATTGACAGTTACAGGAATCGTTTGATTGCAGGGATTGCCTCAAAAGGTTGTGCAACAAAATATTATGTTAAGGGAACCATCATTTCTGTCCAGGCCTGTTTCATGAGTTTTCTTTTTAAAAAATTCTGTTGAAGCATGAAGCATGAATTTTTATATATTATTACTTTTGTCAGATTCAAGTTATTTCTGTGACCATTGTAGGTTTTTCTTTCATTAAACGAGGGGTACCAACAATTTTGTCCACGTGTGTATCTTTGCACTCGTTCAGAAATATCTTTAGGTGTAACACAACCCTAAGTTAATGATTTAACATTTTAGCTACAGGTAAGACTAGAGATGGACAAATGTCTTTGGCATAAACCAGGTTCAATCAAACACTTGGGGATTATTGTACTCTAAGGACTCTTCAGACCCCAGAGTATAATAGGTGGAGACCCAGAAGAGGTGAAAAAAAAATAAAAAAACAGAGACCCCAGAGTATAATAATTTCACTTCCGGTTCATACTAAAATTGAAACGAATCGGGGAACTGCCCGAAACCACCTGAAACTGAAACGAATCTTGAGAGGTCCAGTCATCTCTAGGTAAAACCATGTGGTCTGCTGCCACATGTGGCTGAAACCCCGCCCACCCATGTCTACATGAATTTGGAAGTAATTAACTCCAAAAATAATGTGTCCTTTGGCTATCACAAGGGCAGGTTTTGTCAGTATGTTGTACCAGACAGTGTGGACTTACCATCAAGGGAATCTTTAATAATTATACTTACATAAATGTATGTAATATTATGGAAAATTAGTTTTCAACTGGGTTTTAGACACATGTTTTGATCCCATAAAGTCACTATTTTTACCTAAACCCCAAAGATTTGTTAAAACACATTAAGTCCACAGAAATTACATGTTTCCCAGCTGACTAGAGGAAATGCACAGTAATGTACATGTTCTGTCATCTGCAATGACCTCACTGTCAAATGAAAGCAACATTTAGAAGCTGATTAATCGGAGTTTGTACCTCACAGGTAGAGGAATTACCCCTAAGGCTGTCAAACTGCAAGCTGTGGACCACTGCAAATACGCAGATGCCCTGAGCTGGCTGTGGGAGATGCTGTATTCTTCTCTGCAGAAAGATAATGCTTTCTGACAGCTGCCGACCTGATAGAGCAGAATCCTGCAACGGTATGCAATATTGATCAACGTCATTGCTGTATTGGAATCTCTGCTCTGGTTTCCTAGAAAAAGTATTGACTAAAGCTTCAAAATGTTCTAATATAGAAGACAGTCATAGTAAGTTTTTATCTCATAATGAAGGATAGACATTTATACTGTACACAGAATATGTTTCTTAGTGTTTCTTATAAATTATATTACAGTTTAAAGGCAGTAAAGTGAAATCTGGTAGCTGACACCTCATGAGGCTAAATGTGTAAGAGATTATTCCCTCTCCATTAAAAGGGTCACCAACACCAATGAACACACAGCGATAACCAGGAATTACATGACATTATTGAACAAACGCCTTAAAACATCAATACTTGAATGATAGCACCTACTATACCTGTGCAGTGCAGTATAAAAGTATTCCTAAATCATTGTGTACAGAATCCATGTACTTTTACCCGCTGCATAAGTTCTTGCCCTAGGATATAGGAAGTCTTTAATACTCCTAGGCACAAGTTGTACTATCCTACAACCATATAAAGAATTAACCGTCTCTTTAAATGGTTATTAACCTTTCCACAAACCTTGCATAAATCAGTAATATAGCAAAAGGTATCTTTCTTTATTTATCAGGTTCTTTTCCTACCTCCACCCTCCTAAGCTGTTCATTCACACTGAATTCTCTGCTACATCTGTACTGGTCTCTTAAGTTGGACTGTCAACTCATAGAGAGATCAGATTACAAATGTCCATAAAAGTCTATGGAAAGGGGAGGAGGGTGAAGGGACTAGGAACTGAGTGAGAAAGAAGCAGACAAACACACACAGATGGTGATGCAACTAAAAGTAAGTTTTCTTTCTCATTTCAAAACTGTTCACTTCTTCTGTATAATGTCTTATATAGCACTGCTGCTACTTCTGACTGAGAGAGAGTAAGGGAGCAGAATGTCCTTTTTTGACTATGGCCTGGAGCTTTAGTATCCCAAATAGGGCTGTTGTAACGCCATCTGTGCCCACATTAAAAATAAAAAACCTTACCCAGCAGCTGTACTTGCAGCACCTGCACAGTTCTTCAGTGAAGCTGAAGGAGTACACCTAATGTGCATGCGCCAAAACATGAGCGCATCCGCAGTGAAGCTGCACAGGCATGGTAGCACCAGAGATGAGTTTTATTTGTAGGTAACTATAAAGGTTTGTTTTTTTAAAATGTGGGTACAGAGATTGTTGCAACAGGGCTATTTGGGACACTAGAACCCCAGTCCATAAGGACCTGTGGGTGGTTTAGAGTCTCAAATCACCTGACAAGCTCCCTTTAATATTTTAACTACACTGCAAAACAAAACTTTAACTTGACGCTTTCAATGGCTTTTCTTGTGCTCTGTGATATGATATCAGTGTCAAGGTAAACTTTGCTATATCTATACATAACTTCTTCATTGACTTTTTGTAGATTTTATACACTGGCTATAAAGATGAAAAACTCTTCATAGTGATAAATCTGCAATAAGGCATACATACAAACCAGGATAATGCTTTAAGTCTATGATTTAGGCCTAATGAACATAATTAAATTATAGCGCCATTCACACATATATTGTATGGTGCCCTAATAAGCCTTCATATGCCTTTATGGAAATGTCCAGGAAAGAATATCTATGAAATAATGGCTGCACATGTACATCTACCAAACATCCTTCTGCACATGGTTCTGCATTTAAAAATATCTTCGAAATTAAGATCTCACTTGTCTAGATGGATGTCTCTATTCTACCCATCTTTGGAAATTGCTTGGTTGTTACTATAGCCTTTGTAGCTAGAATTTCTTTTTAGGAAAAAAAAATTGAGTTAAAAAATTGAGGGTAACACATATCAGTTTTAAGGAAAGATGCTGTATATGATAAAACTATTATTTTTATTTTTAGAGCGCCATGAATTCCATGGTGCTGTCCATTTGTGAGTGGGTTTACATACGATACTGCCAGTGGAGTAACTAGGAATGGCTGGTCCCCAAGGCGAACATTTGACATTGGCCCCCCTCCCGAACCGTCGCCCCCAACCCCCCTGGACCACCCCCTCCAACCACCCCCACACAAACCGCATTCCTGCGCAAACTATTATGCTCTATAGTGGCCCCTACACACAGTATTATGCCCCATAGTGGCCCCTGCACACAGTATTATGCCCCATAGTTCAGACCCCAGAGTATAATGATCATAGACCCAGGGGAGGATACAAACAAACAAAAAAAAACACTGTTACCTACCTCTCCCTGGCTCCGATGCACTCCCCACTACTTCGGCCATCTTCAATGTTGGACCAGATCTCGCGTGATCCAGGCCGCCGTCGCGACGCATAATGACGCAGGCATGCCCCACGTGATGTCACCAAACAGGCCTGAAGCCTGCGGAGCGCAGGAGAGTTAAGTTACAGTGTTTTTTATGTTCTCTCACCTCCCCTGGCTCTCCGATCGTTATAGTCAGGGGTCTCAAAAGACCCCTGAGTATAATGATAGCAGTGTTTGTGGGGTTCGCGGTAGCGGCTGCCACAGGGCTCCGGGCCCCTTAATGTCCCGGGCCCTGTGGCAGCCACTACCTCTGCTACCCCGGTATTTATGCCCCTGGATATTGCATTGAGTAGAGCTGAGTCGAACAAGCTTTGCTTTCTCAGCTATGGTAAAATCCTCTGACCCAGCTTGCCCTACAAGTTTTGGCTAAAGACAACAAGAGAGCAACATCATGTCTAAATTTACATTAAGAGATCCAGCGCTCGAGACGTCTGTGTTACTATGTAAAGTATCTGAGCTGATGATAACCTGTGTAATTGTGATTGTCATTCCTATTACAATCATCCCTGTGTCCTATAAACCTACTGAGCCTTTGATTCCCTTTTTTGAAAATTAATGTTTTGTCCGTATCATTTACTGCTAGGGATTTATTGCGTAGGCAGACAAGATGATCTTGGTGCTCCTTTACTATCTAAAACCAATATTAGTGATCTTAGTAGCACATCCTGATAATAAAACCACATCTACTCTTATTAAATTTCATCACAGATAGAGCTAATCCAGAAGCACATCTACATAGGAATCGAAAATAGGAATAAAACACCTGTCCCACTTACCTCTGCCTAAAATATGGCAGTGACAGTTTGCCTGCTATATCTTTTCCTTATAGCAAAATATCCAAGCCAGTTAAGTGTAAGCAGGACATACACAAGAAAAATGGTAGTTCTGGTGATACAGATGAAATGAAAATGATGCCTGGATTTAATATAAGTGCTCCTTTAGCCTACATCAACCAGTTATAGTCATACTAGGATTTTTCCACACTAGCTAAGAAAATGCCGTAAAAAATTTCATTGTCAAATATTCAGTTTTTAATATTCATGTTATCAATGTGCATAGCATGGCAGATATGTAGTAAGACTTAATCTCATGGAAGACATAAGATGGTGGAAGTCATCCCGTTCCACACAGTAAGTCTTAAGTGTGTGACTGATGTAAGATCCCACTCAAGATAGTCCAATGTGCTGTTGTGCAAGTTTTTGCTTTGTGTTTTACTCTTTCCAGTTTTGTGCATTATAGTGAAAAGGCATTCACTGTGTATTTATATGCTCTGATCATTTGACTCGTGTATAACCACGTGTATTTTGATGCACTTTTTCATGACTCATGTCTTTAGGGGAGAGTAATAGAATCCAGTCTAAGATTTCGGTGTGACAGTTTTGGTTGCCTGTTCATGTGGAATTGTTGCATCAGTAAGCCTAACTCTTAGGAGCATCAGAAAAGCGTGGAACTGGCTGCCATGTTTAGTCCTTGAGCAGGCGTATGTATCAAGTGAGTGTTAGCGCCTGTTGACATTACGTTGGGTTACTGAGCTAAACACTTAATGTAGTCCATTAATTCACATGTCATGTTCAATGTCACTGCTCATTCCCACACACAGTAAAAGAATGGCGTTGCTAAGCACAGAATTCATCTTCTCCATTTACATTGCGAGAAGATGGAATGGAATTTTCTTTTCAAAGTATAATTCTAATATTTTTAAAGGTAATAAAGCATAACAAAAACTATACAAATTTGGTATCACCCTTGTTGTAATGACCTAGAGACCTGTAGACCAACATACCGTTTTTACCACTTAGTGAACCTTAAAAATTGCACTTTTTTGCAATTTCACCTCTTTCTGAATGTTTACCTGTTTCCCAGTACATTTTGTCCTTCAAGTAATAAGACCAATATGGGTTTGTGAATACAAAAAAAAAAAAAATAGTTATGGCTTTTTGAAAAGAAAACACAAAATTGAAAAATGGCTGTGGTTAGAAGGTGTTAAAGAATAATGTAAAGGCTTTTGTGTAGACCATGTGCATACTTTTTTACCGATGTGGTTGTCTAATTTCTTGATTCCCTCTTCCCCTCTGATATGGTAGACCTAATGCAGCCTAAATTTCTCATAATGCCTAAGGCTTGTAATAGGTTTTGACTTGTCAGCTATTGCAGGTAGGAAGGAGGAGAGAGTAGAGTTAGCCCCTATGCACACGACCTTGTGCTTTGTCCAGAGGTGTAGCTAGGGCTCTACACAGGTCTATGAAGACCATTTAGGTAAATACAGTGCAGGAAAAATGTTGTGTCTGACAGGTGACATCTCTGACTGTAATTGTTCACATTTCCCTTTTCTTCCATCTGGGCTGCCATGATCACTTCTTCCAGCTGTGACTTGTCTTGTAAAGTTTTTAACAGACATCTTCAGCTTCTCACTTTTTCAGGCTCCGACCCACATTGCCCTCACCTACATAAAATCTCCATCTTGCTGCTGCCCCAATTATAAAATATGTAATATAAAAATCCCCTGGAAATGAGTAATATCCCAATGTGCCTTTTTAATTTAACAATGCTCCTATGTGCCCCCCTTAAATAATTCCCCCTAATTAATAATGCCCTGTGTACCCCCTGAAATCAATAATACCCCTCAGTGTCACCTAAAATTAATAGTGCCCAATTCCCCTTGTACTTTATTTGCTATTTTTGGGGACAGCAGGCTTTGCACCTACTCAACCAGGGAGCCAATTTCTAGATGACTACATTGCTCCTAGTTCATGGTTACTTCAAAGGGGAGCTGCTTATATACTTATATATAAAAGCTCCTGTAGGTATAATGGGGAGATGTCCCAATACTATTGTCCATATAGCATATCAGTTAATCGTTTCATTATCTGGTATGATTCCTTGTAGGTTATCATTATCGCATCAAAATCTGAAAGTATCTGTATGATACACCAATAACAACTGTGACCGTGTCTTGTTCTTCAACATTAAAGAGTTTGGACAACCGGGGGAGGTGAAAAAAAAAACAAAAACTCATACTCAACTGTCAGGAAGAGACCCGAGATGTCACAGATAGTGACATTG
The DNA here is from genome assembly GCA_947044405.1 of Leptodactylus fallax. Classification (NCBI taxonomy): domain Eukaryota; kingdom Metazoa; phylum Chordata; class Amphibia; order Anura; family Leptodactylidae; genus Leptodactylus; species Leptodactylus fallax. Next base: position 3,782,856 of record CAMRHE010000077.1, on the reverse strand, counting down.
CAGGCCCTTTGCTGAGGCCGCTAATCACGTGTGGCTGGGATTTTCGCCACACGCCGAGAAGACCGGACTGCGCTGGGAGGCATCAGAGCACTTTGGAAAGGTGAGTGTGAATTTTATTTTATTTTTTTCACTGCCCCCATTCGATTTAAAACTTAAATGGATTGTCCATTTTTGCCTGGACAGCCTCTTTAAGTATTGCAGAAAAACCACAGTGGTGCTACATTCTATCTGTCTTGTATCCCGATGAGTTGAGGTTTATTACAACTTATGTTATGCTCACATAAACACCAGTGTGTCTGTTGTTCTGGTCTGTTGGAGGATCAGAACAATGGACACACAGACAAATAGAACAGCTATAATGGGATCCATGGGACAAAAAAGTTGGACTTGCAGCACATTTTTTTCGTCTGGCAATTTTCAGCGGTCACTGCAATGGAGACTTGAACACAGACTAAGGCTGTATTCACACCAGTGCTCGCACTCCATTCAGGGATTCTGTCCCCGAATCCACGTGAATAATGTGGAGGCCTGCAAGCAGGAATTTTCTCTCTGCATTGTTCGGGCAAAAACTTAGTGGAAACCCAGCAGACCCCATAAACGGGTAACCGCTTTTTAAGCAGATTAGAAACCCAAGCGCTAGTGTGAACCTAGAGTAACAGGGTCATACGATCTAGTATCTGATACATTGATGCCACACGAACTAACAGAATCCAACTAGGTAGACATATACAGTGCCTTGCGAAAGTATTCTGCCCCCTTGAACTTTTCAACCTTTTGCCACATTTCAGGCTTCAAACAGAAAGTTATAAAATTTAAATTTTTTGGTGAAGAATCAACAACAAGTGGGACACAATTGTGAAGTGGAACGAAATTTATTGGATATTTTAAACTTTTGTAAAAAATAAAAAACTGAAACGTGGGGCGTGCAATATTATTCGGCCCCTTTACTTTCAGTGCAGCAAACTCACACCAGAAGTTCAGTGAGGATCTCTGAATGATCCAATGGTGTCCTAAATGACTGATGATGATAAATATAATCCACCTGTGTGTAATCAAGTCTCCATATAAATGCACCTGCTCTGTGATAGTCTCAGGGTTCTGTTTAAAGCGCAGAGAGTATCATGAAGACCAAGGAACACACCAGGCAGGTCCGTGATACTTTTGTGGAGAAGTTTAAAGCCGGATTTGGATACAAAAACATTTCCCAAACTTTAAACATCCCAAGGAGCACTGTGCAAGCGATCATATTGAAATGGAAGGAGTATCAGACCACTGCAAATCTACCAAGACCCGGCCGTCCCTCTAAACTTTCATCTCAAACAAGGAGAAGACTGATCAGAGATGCAGCCAAGAGGCCCATGATCACTCTGGATGAACTGCAGAGATCTACAGCTGAGGTGGGAGAGGCTGTCCATAGGACAACAATCAGTCGTACACTGCACAAATCTGGCCTTTATGGAAGAGTGGCAAGAAGAAAGCCATTTCTCAAAGATATCCATAAAAAGACTTGTTTAAAGTTTGCCACAAGCCACCTGGGAGACACACCAAACATGTGGAAGAAGGTGCTCTGGTCAGATGAAACCAAAATCGAACTTTTTGGCCACAATGCAAAACGATAAGTTTGGCGTAAAAGCAACACAGCTCATCACCCTGAACACACCATCCCCACTGTCAAACATGGTGGTGGCAGCATCATAGTTTGGGCCTGCTTTTCTTCAGCAGGGACAGGGAAGATGGTTAAAATTGATGGGAAGATGGATGGAGCCAAATACAGGACCATTCTGGAAGAAAACCTGTTGGAGTCTGCAAAAGACCTGAGACTGGGACGGAGATTTATCTTCCAACAAGACAATGATCCCAAACATAAAGCAAAATCTACAATGGAATGGTTCACAAATAAACGTATCCAGGTGTTAGAATGGCCAAGTCAAAGTCCAGACCTGAATCCAATCGAGAATCTGTGGAAAGAGCTGAAAACTGCTGTTCACAAACGCTCTCCATCCAACCTCACTGAGCTCGAGCTGTTTTCCAAGGAAGAATGGGCAAGAATTTCAGTCTCTCGATGGGCAAAACTGATAGAGACATACCCCAAGTGACTTGCAGCTGTAATCGCAGCAAAAGGTGGCGCTACAAAGTATTAACTTAAGGGGGCCGAATAATATTGCACGCCCCACTTTTCAGTTTTTTATTTTTTACAAAAGTTTAAAATATCCAATAAATTTCATTCCACTTCACAATTGTGTCCCACTTGTTGTTGATCACCAAATAATTACAATTTTATATCTTTATATTTGAAGCCTGAAATGTGGCAAAAGGTTGAAAAGTTCAAGGGGGCCGAATACTTTCGCAAGGCACTGTAGTATTTCATAACAGCGAAGGGTCCCCCAAGACATACATTTCTTTTATACAGTACATGCTTTCTTTTTCATTTTTACCTGTGTAGCTATGAACACTACTTATATATACATTTTGTGACTACTATGTGGATGTCATCTAAACAGGCATTTTATTGGTTATATAAACCTATATAATTTTGGAATATTCTTTGTCTCCCTATTCATTGTCATTTAGAGTAAAGCTATCAGGGCCAGCATTTCTTTTCACAGTACTTTCTTGAATATGACTATATATTTTGGCTAAGGATTCACGGCTAGTTGGGTGAAACTTTCCATTCCCCATTGCTTCTGCCTCCGGTAAACCAATACATGATGATAATTTACGCTATCAGCTCATCGCAAATTGGTTGTGAATTCCAGTAAATTCCCTAATGAGCTCAGCTGAAAAGATCCCATCTCTGACAGATATCTTTTCTTCCCATAGAATGATTATCAGTAGCATGTTCTTAATTGTAAATTACAGTCATTATTACAGTTGAATTAATACTGAAAGTTGGTTTTGATTTAGTTATACAGCAATGGAACAGTGTGAGTTTCTGCTTGATGGCTCCACTCCGAGACATTTCTGCTTCCTGCACTATAATAGAATTGCCTTATTCAGGATAGATGAGGTAAACAAGATCTATTTGCACTCATTACCCGCAACTGCCATTACTAAATATTTCTTTACTAATAATTTATTAGTGTCAGGAGAGTAATGTAATGGCTGCTAATTCTATATTTTCACTAATGAAATTATATTGTGCTCTTTTACTTCAACATTTTAGTATTTATAGCAAGGTCTGGCACAACAGATAAGGTTTAGAAATCCTTCACCTGTAAGCATAGTAGTTTACAATTATTTTTATGTGAATTATCTGTGGCTGGATCATTCACGAAATAACATATCTTTGAATATATTTCTAAAAGAAAAATTAAAAATTATAAAACATTGTGAGAAAAATGTATTCTGAGACTATGTTGTGGTAAATTGTGCAAAATTTATATGTTTTACAATATTTGAAAAATTTGGCATATCTAAATCTTCTTTCCTGAGATGTTACTTTACTTTCTAATCTACACCATCCTGTTCTGGAGTGTCACATTTGATAAATCTGGTTACATCAGCTCAGCAGGCTAGCCATGCCCGATTTCCCACACACTATTAAAATACTATATAATATTTAGCAAACAAGTTCAAAATGTTGCAATCGCCTTTTCTGCAAATTTTTGATGCCAAAGTTCTTGCACACAGAGCTTGATAAACTACTCCTTAAATCTTTGAAATAAGTAATTTTTCCAACATATCAAAATTCATTAATAATCCCCTCCCTACAGAAATAAGCAACCTGCTTTGGATTTAAAAAAACATCATATACCACTCCCCTTCCCCCTTAGGATTCAGGGAGTCAACATGCTCGTCCCTGTGAGGCGAATTCTCCCTTTGGTCTATATAGTTTGAGGAATGGATTAAGAATGGCATTTCCTAGAACAGTTTTAATAAAGGCTCCAACTGAGGTGAGGAGCTTGAATTATCAAGAAGTTTGTTCCTATTTATAAATACAGAGGAAAGTTTGCTCAAAATAGGATCTTAAATTGGTGGTGCTAATAGTGCTGAAGGGCACAGTGGTGGTGCTAGTTGTGGTGAAGTGCACAGTGATGGTACTAATTGTGTTGAAGTGCACATTCGTAGTGCTAGTTGTGGGGAAGTTCACATTGGTGGTGCTAATTGTGGTGGAGTGCACATTGGTGGTGCTATTTCTGGTGAAGTGCACTGTGACGGTGCTAATTGTGGTGAAGTGCACATTGACGGTGCTGACTGTGGTGAAGTGCACAGTGGGGGTGCCAATTGTGGTGAAGTGCACAGTGGTAGTGCTAGTTGTGGTGAAGTTCACATTGGTGGTACTCATTGTGGTAAAGTGCACAGTGGTAGTGCTAGTTGTGGTGAAGTTCACATTGGTGGTGCCAATTGTGGTAAAGTGCACATTGGTGGTGCTAATTGTGGTGAAGTGCACAGTGATAGTGCTAATTGTGGTGAAGTGCACAGTGGTGGTGCTAGTTGTGGTGAAGTGCACAGTGGTGATACTAATTGTGGTGAAGTGCACAGTGGTGGTGCTAATTGTGGTGAAGTGCACAGTGGTGGTGCTAATTGTGGTGGAGTGCACATTGGTGGTGCTATTTCTGGTGAAGTGCACTGTGACGGTGCTAATTGTGGTGAAGCGCACATTGACGGTGCTGACTGTGGTGAAGTGCACAGTGGGGGTGCCAATTGTGGTGAAGTTCACAGTGGTAGTGCTAGTTCTGGTGAAGTTCACATTGGTGGTACTCATTGTGGTAAAGTGCACAGTGGTAGTGCTAGTTGTGGTGAAGTTCACATTGGTGGTGCCAATTGTGGTAAAGTGCACATTGGTGGTGCTAATTGTGGTGAAGTGCACAGTGATAGTGCTAATTGTGGTGAAGTGCACAGTGGTGGAACTAATTGTGGTGAAGTGCACAGTGGTGGAATCTGGTGAAGTTCACATTGGTGGTACTCATTGTGGTAAAGTGCACAGTGGAGGTGCTAGTTGTGGTGAAGTTCACATTGGTGATAGTACTAATTGTGGTGAAGTTCACATTGTTGGTGCTAATTGTGGTAAAATGCACAGTGGTGGTGCTAATTGTGGTGAAGTGCACATTGGTGGTGCTAATTGTGGTGAAGCGCACAGTGGTAGTGCTAGTTGTGGTGAAGTGCACAGTGGTGGAACTAATTGTGGTGAAGTTCACATTGGTGGTACTCATTGTGGTAAAGTGCACAGTGGGGGTGCTAGTTGTGGTGAAGTTCACATTGGTGGTAGTACTAATTGTGGTGAAGTTCACATTGTTGGTGCTAATTGTGGTAAAGTGCACAGTGGTGGTGCTAATTGTGGTGAAGTGCACATTGGTGGTGCTAATTGTGGTGAAGTGCACATTGGTGGTGCTAATTGTTGTGAAGTGCACAGTGGGGGTACTAAATGTGATGAAGTGCACAGTGGCGGAACTAATTGTGGTAATTCATTAATTAATTCATTAAGAGGTTTTAAGCGATTCATATCCGTTCTCCTAAGCTATTTTGCAATACAAGAATGTCCGAGGTCAATCTCATCCTTCACTCACCATTCCATATTGCTGACTATATGAGAATAACTGAAGTAACACTAGCCATTCATCATTGTACAGCTTTTCACAAGTTTAGGATGGGGCCCCACGTGGCGTAAACTCCACAGTTTGACCGTGGCAGAAATTTGGAAATCGCAGCATGTCAGTTATACCTACTGAATGCTGGTGGTTTCCCTATAGGTATAATTGAAGCACAAGGTCCACAGAGGAAAACTCTGCGGATTTTCTGTGAAAAGTGGTGAGGGACAAAACGTTTTTTCCCACAGCTCTTTCTTTCTGAGGTCCACTCTTTTTTTGTTTATATTTTCCCAGATACTATACTAAGGAAAGAAAACATGCAAAAATAAAAACAACCTAAAAACAAAGCCCTATTTGTCACCAAAAAAAAAAAAGCAAAAATTATTTGAATAATACGAATGGAAAAAATGTTATAGTCCTCAAAACCGCATGTATGTAAATAAATAAATAAATAAATAAATAAATGTGTCCAGTCCTGAACCAGGGAAAATAGCTCAGTCCTTAAGTGGTTAAACTGGAAGGACGGGCAAAGATAAAGATAAGGGGGATAAGATGAAAATTATTACTTATAGGAAGAGGGTTTTAAATCTGGACATGGAAAGTATGTAACTAGAATCTCTCTTCCTTCTCTCATATATAGCTCAATGTTCTAGTTCACCTTCACTCTCTTTTAGCACTAACTTTAAGAGTGAATAATTTCGATGTTTACATGCCAGGAGACGCACTGCTCACTCGCCGTACACAGTGCAGCAGCAACTTTATGTGCTGCTGTGCCACCCCATAGACTTCAATAGCCATCACTCTTCATGGTAAGTGAGAAGTGCGGCATGCAAACATTACCAGGAGCTGCACTAATTCAGAACAGCTGATCTATGAGGGTCCCGGGTGTTGTGACTAAAATTGCAGCTGCACTCTACGCACAGCATTAGGACAGATAAAAATAGAGATCCAAATGGCATTAATGCTCTTGTTAAAATCAACTAATATGATCTGTAAGCTACACATATAAATCAGAGATTCTTCATTATACACATTTTATCAAATAGTAAGAAGCCCACCTGCCTCTAGATAGATAGTTGGATATGCAAAAAAATAAATAAATTATATAAATTATTATTATAAAATATTATAATATTATTAAAAATGTATATATACTATATACTATATATATATATATATATATTATCTATCTCTGTATTTATTTACATAGCTATGATATATATATATATATATATATATATATATATATATATATATATATATATATATATATATATATATATATATATATAATAAAATAAATAAATAAATAATAAATAAAAAAATATATATATATATATATATATATATATATAATTTTTTGGAGGGAATTGCAACTAGATCTAATTGATACTAATATTTTGTATAAATATATTATCTCTGAGTTGAATAAAAAATTCAGGGTCGCAGGTTCACATGAGGTATCAAGTGGATAAACAGATGTTAACAGAATGTTACTAAGAAAACAATGTAACACTTCACTGTTATTTATTAATCTGCTTTTATTTTGTGTTAACTTGAAAAATGAAGACAGCCATGTATTTTTAATAAGTGGTTGTGGTGGGAACGTTTCAATACAAACACAGAAATGACCAGTGGAATTCAGCTTAGTGGAATCATTAACAGGTTTACAGGTTGTGACACATTCAGAAGATACATTGTACAGAAGCCAGGACAGGTTACAAAACATAGATAAAAACTGCGGTCCTCTTTACTATTCACAAATCCACAAAGTCACCTACTATTGAATAAAGAACCTGGTTACTAAGGGAAGATTATTCCAAGCAGAGGAGTTTACAGAGATATTGTTAGATCAGAGTTTCTCAAGCTTTTTGGACTCACTCAGGCTTCACAAGTCAATGTGTTGTGATGCCAAAGCCCCACCACCCACAAAGAAATCCTATGACAGAGTGCCACACAAATTCCACTATGCGGTACACATAATACCCTCCCCAGTGGTAGCCAAATACCTCATTACACCACGCACATTACCTGTACCAAGTACCACATTGCAGCACAAAATACTTCCCACCAGATACAGCTTCAGCAAAAAATACCTCCCAGAAGAGCTGAACACCACAAGGTACTTCTCTGAACATACCGTACACCACAGTGCAGGTCAACATTTCACCACAGCAATGCCAAACAAATGCCACCATGCAGGACAAAATACCTCCAAACACCACAGTGCACCACAACATCTCACTCCAGGAGCACCAAAGAAATACCTAAGCAGAATTGCCAAACACCACATTACAGCATCACTGGTAGCAGAATTGCCCCACAACCTTCACCACTTCTAATGGCAGGTACAGTTTCCTTTTTTGCACCTTTAGCCCTTTGGCTGCAGTATACCATAAATGTGTGGTGTCCACATTGGCCATAAATGTGGGGTTCCCTTGATAGTGCTTGCAGCACTTTTTAATTTAAAGCAATAACGGTTGCGATTCCATTCAAACATGGAGGATTCGTCTCTTAGTCACAAAATCCACTTACATGACATGGGTACAGGAGGAGCATTTTCTCCTGTTCATTTCTTGTGGCTATTCTAGGGGGACCAGTACTAGTCTAGTCTCCAAGTCCCTTTCTTGGCAGCTTTCTTTGCCTTTTTAGTCCAAGTCCCTTTCTGGGCAGCTCTCTTGAGCTATGCAATCTAGCCTACATTCTGGATGGTCAAGGCACCTTAGCCATGGACATGGGTCTTCACTGTCAGCATAATGGTCATAACTTCCAGGTTGGCAGACATTGCAGCTGTCATGGGGCCCAGCATATAAGGGGGCCCATTTCCACTGAGATCTAGGGTGCAATTAGTGATAACTATGGATGATGTAAGGAGTTGTGGAAAACTAAATTTACCTCCACTATTTTTCTGCTTGTGATATCATTACAATTACATTCTTCATATGCTGTGGAATCACAGTGTGCACAGGGAACTTTTTTGTATGTATTATCCCTGTGCTATGATTTTATAGTGTGCATTATCGCTGTATTGTGACATCAATGTATTTATTATCCCTGTACTATGACATCACTGTTTGTTAGCCCTGTCCTATGTACATTATTCCTGTACCTGCTTCCTCTGCACCACCTGTAGCTATGCTATATCTCTTAGTATACAGATGTAGCCAAGTAAACAGTTGATAATAACTTTTAGGCTAAGGCCCCACACAGCGAATCGCTGCAAGAAAAACAATGAGAAAAAGACCGCGGCGAAAACGCAAAATCTTTTTTTTTGCAGCGTTTTTCCCAGAAAGTCCACAGAGGAACACTTTGCAGACTTTCTGTGAAAAACGCTTCCTCTGTTATACATTTTTGTAGGTGTAATAGACATGCTGCGATTTACAACACCACAAGCGCTTTTGAAATCTCAGCATTTCTGCTGCAGATTTTTTTCTGCAGTGTGTGGATGGGATTAACCAGAATCCCATCCACTTTGCAGGAAATATAAAACGCTGAGTTTTCGCAATGTGGGAAAGCTAGCCTCAGGCTAAGTCCGCATGTTGCAGAAAAGCTGCTCTTTTTGTTGCAGTTTTCTTTAGCCAAAGCCAGAAATGGATTTAGCAGAAGGAAAAAGTGTAAGAGCTTCCTTTATATCTCCAATTCCTTTTTACGCTATTATTGAATTTGGCTAAAAAAAAACTGCAGCAAAATCTGCAACAAACAAGCAGCTTTTATGCAACCCGTGGCCTCAACTTGTTTTTAAGGCTGAGGCCCCACTGCGAAAACACAGCTTTTTTTGTTGCAAATTTTGCTGCATTTTTTTGAGCCAGGAGTGGATTTAGCAGAAGGTAGAAATATAAGAGCTTCCTATATATTTGCCATTCTTTTTGTAGCTATTCTTAGCTTTGGTTTAAAAAACTGCATTTCTGCAACATGGGGCCTCAGCCTAAACTGGCTTTTGTTGTCAGCGTGTTGCAGCGAGTTATTAGATTCAAGTAGAGGATGGCTACATCTGTACATTTTGCTTATGATAATCTAAAAGAACATTTATATCACATTTTTTTGCATATTTATACAACTCTTTGGGGAATTTCAGTAAGTACATGTTCATATCTATTTGGCATTGTCATGTAATTTTTGTTATAGCTGATACTAGTTTTAAGCCTAGGTCATAGAAGTTAAAGTGTGTTGGAATAGCTCAGTTTAGGGAACTTGGCCATGTATGTTTTGCTGAACTTACTTAGTAAAATTAATGAACTTCTCTGTTATTAAACCGGAGTGCGGAGCCGGAGTTTGACCTAATTGACTTTCCATTGCTAGATTAGCTGTTATCTGACACCTGCTGCAGAATCAGATCTGTGTTTCTGAACAAAACCTCTTTCAGCCTGAGTATGTGGGGTCAGTGCAATGTTGTTACTATCTTAACATTTTAGAAAGAACAGGGATGAGATGCTATAAACATCAAAACCATTCTGGAGGCGGCAAGTAGCCTCCAACTAACCCACTGACCTGCATCTGGAAAATGGGCTATGCTTCAGCTATGTTTAACCATTCTTTGCACTTACTTCTTTGAATTCGTACAATCAAAATGAATGCAAAATCTTTAAGAATACAACAAAGTCCTAATAAAGTAAACCAGTTGTTTTAGAAGATTTCCCTGTGATTCATTTTTACTTTGAAAGCCTTTTATGAGGTATTATCAATTGTTGTAGGGATAAACATCTTAGGACTTTTAGGCCAGAGCCCCATACAGTCGACAAACTACAGTGTTCCTTTGAAAGACAAGGTGGCAAAAACCATCCGAAATTGGGTGTTTTTTTGCTGTGGCTTACTTTGTTTATGGGCTCCTACAGTTGTCAACCTTCCCATTGCATCTGTGTCCTGGAAAAATAAGAACTAACATCTCAATTAATGAGCTAGTCATCCTATTGAATGGGGCTAATTGGGTATCCATTTCTGGCAGTGCAAACTGGAAATCCACAGAAGAAATCTGAGGGTCAGACATGGATTTCTCAACTCAACTGCACTTAGACCATGCAAAGTCTTCAGAAAAGACAAGCTACAAGTGCAAGGCAGCTACAGTATATGAGAATTGGGGAGAAGGGGGTAGACCATACAGAGTTTGACTTTAAGAAATACACTATATGTAGAGATGAGCGAATCAAAGCTGACAAAGTGGAATTTGATCCAAATTTCTGGAAATATTCGATTTGCATTGAATCCAGATTTCCTCACACTTCATGGTAACGAATCGCATTTTGTTCAAAATGGCTGCTGTACATGTTAGGACATGGGGCGAACTCTGGGAAGGATCACCCACAATGCCATGCATGCAGCCAATCAGCAGCCAGCCCTGTGATGTCACAGCCCTTTAACCCCTTCGCGAGTGCCCACTTCATGTTTGACCGCTGCATCCAAGGTGTTAAAACCCCCAATCGATTATGGAGCAGGGTGTTAGCAGTAACTGACAGCTAACACCCTGCTCCATAACCGATCGGGGTTTTAACACCTTGGATGTCAATTACAAGGCGCAGTACGGCTCTTGTAAGAAGCCATATGAAAATGGCCTATGGACATGCGCAGTTTCCGGTGAATGATGCGGAGCGGCGTCAGGTGACGAAGAGAGAAGTGGCACTGGATTTTGAAAATAGCGTGTGACGTGAGCACAGGGGATGCCCCCTGTGCATTTTGAAGACTGGTGGAACGCCCCCTGTGCATCCTGAAGAGTGATTTGCATAATCACAAAATCAGAAAAATAAAGAAAACGGCAGCGCGGATGAAAAAAAAGAAAGATATTATGACGTGCTGTTATTTAAAAATCACTTTTGCCAATGATAGAATCCCTTTAAGATTTCTCTTCATTGAAAACTTTTAGCATTATCCACCAAATTTTCCAGTAGGGACAATGCAGTCAGGCAGAAAACCTTCTGGCATTCACTAGTCGAAACTAGTCCACCAGGCTGCCATATAGAGAGGTGTAATTCATCACTCCTCAGAACACATTTCCACTGTTCCGGAGTCCAGTAGTTTCGTGCTTTACACCACTCCATCTGATGCCTGGCATTGGGCTTGGGGGTGATAGGCTTACATGCAGCTGCTCATCCATGGAAACCCATGCCATGAAGCTCACTGAGCACAGTTTTTGTGCTGATGTTAGTGGCAGAGGAGGTTGGGTACTCTGCAGGTATTGAGTCAGCAGAGTGTTGGTGACTTTTATGCACTACTGTATGTACCGCAGCACTCTGCGACTCTGTTCTGTTACTTTACATGTTCTGCCATTGTGCGGCTGAGTTGCTATAGTTTTTACATGCTTCCAGTTTTCAATAATACCACTCACAGTTGATCATAATATATCTGGGATGAAAGAAAGTTCACAAACTGACCTGTGGCAGTGGTGACATCCCATTAGAGTACTATGGAGTTCAGTGAGCTCTTTAGAATAAGCCATTCTTTCACTGATGTTTGAATGGCTTTCCATAACTGCAGCCTTGTATATTCTCTCAAAGAACAAACTGTTAAGTGCTCAGAAGCATTGCTAAGGTTAGAGTGGCTCAATAACAATTCAATGTAATAAAAAACTAAATGGCTCAAATATATGAACAAGAAGCCTAAACTGCAGTGCAGACCAAAAGGTTCCTTAGTATGGAGCCTAAGTCCCCCTCAAAGTCCCTCTAAGGCCTCCTTGTGAATGGGGTGCCAGTGCACTTGTGTGAACATTCACATCTATGGGGCTGCAGGCTCTGCCGGAGTTTACAGTCCCAGCAGCCCCATAGATTGAGCTCCAGTCACGCGAGCGCTCCATTCACAAGAAGGCCTTAGGGGGATTTTTGATACCCTGTCCAACTGATCACTGGGGGACTTGGTGATCGGGCCCCCAGCGATCGGACACTTATCCCCTGTCTTGTGGATAGGAGATGTGTCCATAGTGGCACAAACCCTTTAACTCTTTCTGCTTCCCTTTAATCTCTAATTCCAGGCAAGGTCTTTGCCAGTGTGGCACCTTGTATATCCTGGAACATGCAATGTCCAGATGATAACCAGCATTCGAACGTTTTGCACCGGCTCCTCTGACTAAGAGGCTTGTGTCCTCCTAATCATCGGGGAAACTCGGCGATCTGACCCTCAGTGATCAGACACTTATCCCTCGTCCTGTGGATAGGGAATAAATGTCCATAGTGGTACAAACCCTTTAAGTATCAATGGAGATTTCCTGTCAACGTCCTGCATTACATTCTATGTCTCGTTTTTTACCTCTCTACTTAAGGACTTTGCACTATGAAGAAACACACACAAAGACTTGGACCCTTGTGATACTTTTTTTTTTGTTTTTTATCTGTCTTTTTGTTCTGCTTGAAAATGGGATCTTTTGTGTATGCAGACAATTCCTTTGTCTATACAAGAGAGGAAATTCTGCAGCTCAGAGACACAGCAGGACGGCATACCATCTGGTCACACATCCCCCGCGAGCTTTGGAGAAAGAAAAGCGGGGGGAGGGGATGCAGAGCTGGTACTCTTCAGAGGATTAAAAAGAGGCGTTACCGACCAGCTGTTCCCTCCATCATTATGGGCAATGTGAGATCTCTTGCAAACAAGATGGATGAACTAACAGCGCTCAACAGGCATCATCAGGAGTTTCGGGCGTGCAGCATGATGCTACTTACAGAGACTTGGCTCACTGAAGTTACTCCTGACCCTCTGGTCTCCTTGGATGGTTTTAAACTCCTTCGGGCAGACAGGACAAGGGAGAGCGGTAAGAGGAAAGGAGGAGGGCTGGCAATGTTTGTGAATAATAGATGGTGTAATCCTAGGCACATTGTGATTAAGGAGCAAACTTGCTGTGAGGACATTGAACTATTAGCTGTGAGCATGAGACCTTTCTATCTACCAAGGGAACTATCACATGTCATCGTGATAGCTGCATATGTCCCCCCGCTCTGCGAAAGCTGACGCTGCCTGCGAGGTCCTACAAGCCACGCTGAGCCAGTTACAGTTAAAACATCCCCAGGCCCTCTTTCTTCTGTCGGGTGATTTCAACCATGCCTCTCCATCATCCACACTGCCCAGTTTCACACAGTATGTAACCTGCCACACAAGAGACAACAAAACACTGGACTTGTTCTTTGCCAACGTGAGGGAGGCATATAACTCATCAGCCCTACCGCCCCTGGGGAGATCGGATCACAACCTAGTATATCTCCGGCCTGTGTACAAGCCACTTGTACGTAGAGAACCAGCTGTCACCCGCACAGTGAGGATATGGTCCGAGGAGAGTGATGAGGCTCTGAGGGATTGTTTTGACACAACCGCATGGGAAGTGCTGCAGGATTCTTATGGAGAAGATATAGAAGGACTCACACACTGCATAACGGACTACATTAATTTTTGTGTGGACAACACAGTACCCACAAAAGTGGTGAGGTGCTTCTCCAATAACAAACCATGGATTAACTCTGATATAAAAACACTACTTAAGGAGAAAAAGATGGCATTCAGGACAAGAGATAAGGAGGGGTTGAGGGAAGTACAAAAGGAGCTGAGGCATCAAATCAGGCAGGAAAAAGCCAGTTATAAAGAAAAAATGGAAAAGCAAATGGAAAGAAAAGACATAAGGGGGGTCTGGGAGGGGCTTAAGTCAATTTCGGGTCATAAACAGTCTGTCTGCCAGATTGAGGCAGATGTTAATTGGCTTAATGAACTAAACCTATTCTTCAACAGATTTGATCACACACCAGCTCCTCCCACCCCAGTATGTTCTTCAGCTCCCCCCACCACAAGACTTCTCCCCATGCGGCCACTTCCCAACAGACCAGTAAATCCAGAAACCCGTCTTTATCTTTATCTGGCCACAGTCTGACCTTCACACGGGCCCAGGTGAGGAAGGAGATGAAAAAGATCAAGGCGAGGAAAGCCGCAGGGCCAGATGACATCAGTGCAAGGCTAATTAAGACTTGCAGGGACCAGCTGTGTGGTATAATTACATATATGTATAATATGAGCCTGAGGCAGGAAATAGTCCCTGAATTATGGAAATCTTCTTGTGTGGTACCAGTTCCAAAGAAACCTCACCCTATGGACCTCAATGACTACAGACCTGTAGCACTGACATCCCACCTGATGAAGATCTTGGAGAGATTGGTTCTCACACATCTCCGCCCTCTAGTGAGCCCCGCTATGGACCCCCTCCAGTTTGCTTATCGGCCGGGCATTGGGGTAGATGATGCCATCATCCATCTTCTGCACAGGGCTCTGTCTCACCTGGAGAAACCAGGGAACACAGTGAGAATAATGTTCTTTGACTTCTCCAGTGCTTTTAACACCATACAGCCCAGGTTATTGAGGGACAAGCTGGGCCTTGCTGGAGTGGATCACCACCTCTCCAACTGGATCCTAGACTACCTCACAAATCGACCTCAATACGTGAGAGCCCAAGACTGTGTGTCAGGTACCGTGATCTGTAATACGGGGGCACCTAAGGGTACGGTTCTCGCCCCTTTCCTCTTCACACTGTACACTGCAGATTTTAGGTGCAACTCATCCAGCTGCTACCTACAGAAGTATTCTGACAACTCTGCAATAGTGGGTCTCATCACAGATGATGATGACAGGGAGTACAGAGAACTGAACCAGGATTTTGTGGACTGGTGCCAGCGGAACCACCTGAAGATTAACGCGGGGAAGACCAAGGAGATGGTGGTGGACTTCCGCAAAGGCAGAAGCCCTCCTAAACCAGTGGACATCCTGGGGACGGGCATCGAGATTGTGAACACCTATAAGTACCTGGGTTTGCTCCTTAATAATAAGCTGGACTGGGCAGATCATATGGAGGCCCTGTACAGAAAGGGCCACAGCAGGCTCTACCTGCTTAGGAAACTGAGAGCCTTTGGAATCCGGGGGGCACTTCTTAGGACTTTCTTCAACTCGGTAGTGGCATCAGCCATCTTCTTTGGAGTGGCCTGCTGGGGGAGCAGTATATCAACCAGGGACAGAAATAAACTTGACAAGCTGATTAGAAGGGCCAGCTCTGTCCTGGGGAGCCCACTGGACCCAGTGCAGGTGGTGGGTGACAGAAGGATACTGTCCGTGGTGAGCTCCATGCGGGAGAATAACTCCCATCCCATGCATGAGACTGTGATAGTGCTGGGCAGTACTGTCAGTGACCGACTGCTCCACCCTAGGTGTGAGAAGGAGCGCTATCGGAAGTCTTTCCTCCCCATCGCGGTTAGGCTGTACAACCAACACCGACCTAAGCGGAGATCATTACATACAGAGAACTGAAATATCTCTCTGCCTGTTAAATCCCCCCCCCCCTCCTCTGCTACGTCCTATCTGTCTGTCTGCTATTAATGTAATGCCTCTCACCTTGGAACATTCCTGTACATGTTGTATTTGTATTTGTATCTGCTTATCTTTGCTGCTGTAACACACTGAATTTCCCCATTGTGGGACTATTAAAGGACTATTATTATTATTATTATTATTATTAAAATATAGTAAAAATCACAACTAAGCCAGTGCTGATCTTGTGTTATGGGGCAGCTACAGTTTGTGTTGGCATTGGTGGTGTTTTGTTTTGGTTTTTTTTGCCTTTTTTTTAAACTTTTTGTTTTTAATAATTCGTTCCTCATAAGGTCACAATAGACCTCTGTAATTGGGGTATCCATAGAAGTTCTACTAGTTACAGGGAAAAACAGCCGCCTGTCTTGACATCAGTCTCTGGCAAAGCTGATCAGTGATCACAGCAGGGTCCTATATACACAGTGCTATTGTGCTGTCACTTTATGGCTCTCACTGAGCACTATGTAGGATGGAAAGAGAAGCCACAAGTGGTTATAAAATGCTTCGGCTTTCTTCTCAGGTTCCCTGGATGTTTTTTACAATTAGGCACCCAACCTGCTGTTATATAGAGCCCTAATTCCAAGATCTGCATATGCTTAACTTAATAATGATATATAAATCAGAATTGGCCTACTGTTATACAATGTGAATATACAGATATATTTCATATATTTCATCCTGATTTCTCCCATTACAAAAAAGTAAAAAGTTTAGAGAAATTATTTTCTTTTAATAGTTTTTTATAAAATAAAAAGCCTTCATTCTATTAGGAAAAAAACCTTTCAAGTACACTCCATAAAGCATGAAATCAAATATATTTTTTTCTTTTATTTACAATGAATTATACACTTGAAACACAATGGAGACAATGGTATTTATATAAAAAGCGAGACTTTGGTAAAGAACTGCATTGCAGATAAGACTGTCTTGTACTTGAACACAGCATTAAGATCCTTTACACTGACTGTATTTTTCATCCCTGTTTGCTTTCCTTGTACGTCTTGAGCTCAATTAATGCACCTTAACCTGCTTCATCCTTCACCACTTTAGTAAATATTTTGTCGGTGAAAAGCGGCATAACACTTTATTTCTTCCGTCCTTCACGTATTATTATGAAAAGGTTAGCACCTCTCAATCTATACAGCTTTCTCCCTCCATTGTTGGACAGCAATACATGGATGATTTTTGTAACTGTTCCCATTTTTCCTTCAGGCTTTATTCACCTGAAGAAGTTGGTCTTTGTTTACTAGTGAAATACAGCGCATATAAGTAAACTAATATGCAGTAGGTGATTGCAGAGAAATAATTTTTTTTCTCACATTTCGCAAATCAACAAAAGAAAATATTCTATTATCTATGAATGTGTTCATACAGGTTTCCTTGTAGGCTTACTTTTCGAGGAGTCTAAACAGACAAGTGAAACTCAATTTTTAGGCCAATATAGCCAGGTAGTTATATTTCTGCTATTTTATCTTATGGTTTTAGTTAGGGGCCTAAAGGGTTAGCTTATTTATCAGCTGTTACATTATACTATGTTATGGTATGCTATCCACTGCTATGGTGCTGTCAATTCAGTGGAATCTCTGGGGCGAGCACTGAAATCAAAATACATACTCTGATGTCTCACCACATAAATGGGAAATGAGCTTTGGTAACCCAGTGTGGCTACTATATAGTGGGCAGGGGTGAACCTATCCTCTCTGCTGCTTGAAGGGAACTATAGAAAGGCGCCCCACCTCCCAAAAAGTTACCCAACCTGGCTATATTTGGTTCCATGGTGGTTCCCCCCTAGTTAAAATTGTATGACAGCCCTCCCCCCATTTGGAGATAAAAAAATCCCCTTATTTGGCCCTCATATAGTTTAACGCCCCATTTGGGTGGCCTCTATATGTTATTCAAGCCCCTTTTTTGGCCCCCCACCACAGTATATGAAACTGTAATTCAACAAAACTTGTGATCAAGTTATAACTAGATGCATGTGTTTAGAGAATTAGAAGAAATAATAGTTATTGCCTGCCAAACACTGAAAATAATAATAATCTTTATTCAATTATTTAAAAAAGTGCTATTCTAGCCACCCATGTACTGATACAAAGGTGACTTATCTAATAAGCCATTTCTATCCCAATGGATACACAAATCAACCTCTCAGTCGCTCTCTTAGAGGGACTCTCTTACGTACTACATAGTTGAACCCAGGACTTCCACTAGAGCCATCAGTGATTGACCAACCCTGATAATAAGGGGGTGTATTGTTATGACTGTGCGTGCTACAACTGCTTCAAGCAGTATTAGTCAGACTCCCTAAACTAGAGAAGTCTCCTGTGCACTTAATAGTATCTGGATAGTGGCTTACCAATTATCCAGGATACAAAGTGTAACAAATGTCAGATGACTAATGAACATCGCGCATAAGGTTGAGCAGGGACCTAATAGACTATGGACATGACACCCTTCTAAAGTTAGGGTCAATATCCATATAGATGAACGCACCTAACGTGTTTCCCTCTGAAAAATTATTACATAGGTTCATTAGAGGTGTATTGAATTGTGCCCACTCAGTTGTAGCCTTTTTGGTAGTTAGTGCTGACCACAACTGAGAAGGTTGGAAGCTATAGTGCTGTTAGAGCATGAGTAGGAGGATTTATATTCACATCTCCTGGGCATCTGTTAGTCCCCGATGTCGTCCTCTGGCCATTTCTGTCCTGTGGCTGATGTCATGTGACCCTGAGATCACCACTGAAGCCTGTGATTGGGCCTTAGTAGTTGCATGGGGCATGCTGGCGTCATATCGCCAGTGTGCCCATGTGACCATTAAGGCCCTATCGCAGGCCTCAGCAGTGACCTCCTGGATGTGTGACGTTAGCCACAGACCTGAAGAGGAAGCCACAAGAATGCCTAGTAGAGGTGAGGCAAGGTGAGTAGAAGTGTTTGTTACTTTCCCTCACCTCCCCTGGGCCCCTGATCTGAAGAGACCCCAAACTATAATAATAACACTGAAATGAACCAGAGGGCTGAACCTCATGAATATTCATCAAAGTGAATTTCGAGGGGTCCATCTGAAGTGGTTTGAGGCTCTTGAGAGCATATTATACTGTGTGTGGGGCCACTGTGGAGCATATTATATTGTGTGGGGCCACTGTGAAGAATTATACTGGGGGGCAATGTGGTGATCCTATTATACTGTGTGGGGCCACTGTGGAACATTATTCTGTGTGGGCTTCTGGGGAGCACATTATATTGCGTGGGGCTGCTGGGGTGAATATTATACTGTATAGGGCCACTGTGGAGCATTATACTGTAGTGGAGGGGCAGGTTCCCATACTTTCCCCTTACATTACTGTACATGAACCGGTCTTGGAGCTCTTGGGACGTGCACAGTACTATAATAATAATAATAATAATAATAATAATAATAATAGTCCTTTAATAGTCCCACAATGGGGAAATTCAGTGTGTTACAGCAGCAAAGATAAGCAGATACAACTACAAATACAACATGTACAGGAATGTACCAAGGTGAGAGGCATTACATTAATAGCAGACAGACAGATAGGACGAAGCAGAGGAGGGGGGGGGATTTAACAGGCAGAGAGATATTTCAGTTCTCTGTGTGTAATGATCTCCGCTTAGGTCGGTGTTGGTTGTACAGCCTAACTGCGGTGGGGAGGAAAGACTTCCGATAGCGCTCCTTCTCACACCTAGGGTGGAGCAGTCGGTCACTGACAGTACTGCTCAGCGCAATCACAGTCTCATGCATGGGATGGGACTTCTTCTTCTGCATTGAGCTCACCACGGACAGTATCCTTCTGTCACCCACCACCTGCACTGGGTCCAGTGGGCTCCCCAGGACAGAGCTGGCCTTTCTAATCAGCTTGTCAAGTTTATTTCTGTCCCTGGTTGATATACTGCTCCCCCAGCAGGCCACTCCAAAGAAGATGGCTGATGCCACTACCGAGTTGAAGAAAGTTCTAAGAAGTGCCCCCCGGATTCCAAAGGCTCTCAGCTTCCTAAGCAGGTAGAGCCTGCTGTGGCCCTTCCTGTACAGGGCCTCCATATGATCTGCCCAGTCCAGCTTATTATTAAGGAGCAAACCCAGGTACTTATAGGTGTTCACAATCTCAATGCCCGTCCCCAGGATGTCCACTGGTTTAGGAGGGCTTCTGCCTTTACGGATGTCCACCACCATCTCCTTGGTCTTTCCCGCGTTAATCTTCAGGTGGTTCCGGTGGCACCAGTCCACAAAATCCTGGTTCAGTTCTCTGTACTCCCTATCATCATCATCTGTGATGAAGCCTACTATTGCAGAGTCATCAGAATACTTCTGTAGGTAGCAGCTGGATGAGTTGCGCCTAAAATCTGCAGTGTACAGTGTGAAGAGGAAAGGGGCGAGAACCGTACCCTTAGGTGCCCCCGTATTACAGATCACGGTACCTGACACACAGTCTTGGGCTCTCACGTATTGAGGTCGATTTGTGAGGTAGTCTAGGATCCAGTTGGAGAGGTGGTGGTCCACTCCAGCAAGGCCCAGCTTGTCCCTCAATAACCTGGGCTGTATGGTGTTAAAAGCACTGGAGAAGTCAAAGAACATTATTCTCACTGTGTTCCCTGGTTTCTCCAGGTGAGACAGAGCCCTGTGCAGAAGATGGATGATGGCATCATCTACCCCAATGCCTGGCCGATAAGCAAACTGGAGGGGGTCCATAGCGGGGCTCACTAGAGGGCGGAGATGTGTGAGAACCAATCTCTCCAAGATCTTCATCAGGTGGGATGTCAGTGCTACAGGTCTGTAGTCATTGAGGTCCATAGGGTGGGGTTTCTTTGGAACTGGTACCACACAAGAAGATTTCCATAATTCAGGGACTATTTCCTGCCTCAGGCTCATATTATACATATATGTAATTATACCACACAGCTGGTCCCTGCAAGTCTTAATTAGCCTTGCACTGATGTCATCTGGCCCTGCGGCTTTCCTCGCCTTGATCTTTTTCATCTCCTTCCTCACCTGGGCCCGTGTGAAGGTCAGACTGTGGCCAGATAAAGATAAAGACGGGTTTCTGGATTTACTGGTCTGTTGGGAAGTGGCCACATGGGGAGAAGTCATTGTGGTGGGGGGAGCTGAAGAACATACTGGGGTGGGAGGAGCTGGTGTGTGATCAAATCTGTTGAAGAATAGGTTTAGTTCATTAAGCCAATTAACATCTGCCTCAATCTGGCAGACAGACTGTTTATGACCTGAAATTGACTTAAGCCCCTCCCAGATCCCCCTTATGTCTTTTCTTTCCATTTGCTTTTCCATTTTTTCTTTATAACTGGCTTTTCCCTGCCTGATTTGATGCCTCAGCTCCTTTTGTACTTCCCTCAACCCCTCCTTATCTCTTGTCCTGAATGCCATCTTTTTCTCCTTAAGTAGTGTTTTTTATATCAGAGTTAATCCATGGTTTGTTGTTGGAGAAGCACCTCACCACTTTTGTGGGTACTGTGTTGTCCACACAAAAATTAATGTAGTCCGTTATGCAGTGTGAGTCCTTCTATATCTTCTCCATAAGAATCCTGCAGAACTTCCCATGCGGTTGTGTCAAAACAATCCCTCAGAGCCTCATCACTCTCCTCGGACCATATCCTCACTGTGCGGGTGACAGCTGGTTCTCTACGTACA
This sequence comes from Leptodactylus fallax, assembly GCA_947044405.1. Lineage (NCBI taxonomy): Eukaryota > Metazoa > Chordata > Amphibia > Anura > Leptodactylidae > Leptodactylus > Leptodactylus fallax. The sequence goes on along the minus strand of CAMRHE010000077.1, from coordinate 3,761,355 downwards.
AGTGGCTTGTACACAGGTCGGAGATGTACTAGGTTGTGATCCGATCTCCCCAGGGGTGGTAGGACTGATGAGCTATATGCCTCCCTCGCGTTGGCAAAGAACAAGTCCAGTGTTTTGTTTTCTCTTGTGTGGCAGGTTACATACTGTGTGAAACTGGGCAGTGTGGATGATGGAGAGGCATGGTTGAAATCACCCGACAGAAGAAAGAGGGCCTGGGTATGTTTTAACTGTAAAAGGCTCAGCGTGGCTTGTAGGACCTCGCAGGCAGTGTCAGCTTTCGCAGAGGGGGGGACATATGCAGCTATCACGATGACATGCGATAGTTCCCTTGGTAGGTAGAAAGGTCTCATGCTCACAGCTAATAGTTCAATGTCCTCACAGAAAGTTTGCTCCTTAATCACAATGTGCCTAGGATTACACCATCTATTATTCACAAACATTGCCAGCCCTCCACCTTTCCTCTTACCGCTCTCCCTTGTCCTGTCTGCCCAAAGGAGTTTAAAACCATCCAAGGAGACCAGAGGGTCAGGAGTAACTTCAGTGAGCCAAGTCTCTGTAAGTAGCATCATGCTGCACGCCCGAAACTCCTGATGATGCCTGGTGAGCGCTGTTAGTTCATCCATCTTGTTTGCAAGAGATCTCACATTGCCCATGATGATGGAGGGAACAGCTGGTCGGTAACGCCTCTTTTTAATCCTCTGAAGAGTACCAGCTCTGCATCCCCTCCCCCGCTTTTTCTTTCTCCAAAGCTCGCGGGGGATGTGTGACCAGATGGTATGCCGTCCTGCTGTGTCTCTAAGCTGTAAAAGTTCCTCTCTTGTATAGACAAAGGAATTGTCTGCATACACAAAAGATCCCATTTTCAAGCAGGACAAAAAGACAGATAAAAACAAAAAAAAAAGTATCACAAGGGTCCAAGTCTTTGTGTGTGTTTCTTCATAGTGCAAAGTCCTTAAGTAGAGAGGTAAAAGACGAGACAAAGAAAGAAAAATAAGATAGAGAATCTCAGAGCTGCTGTAGCAGGCAGCCACTCCAGCGGCGCCATCTTGGAAAAAAAAAAAAAAAAAAAGAGATGACAATACTGGAAAAATACCCAGAAACTCCGGATAGTCAGTAGCAAGATTTCAGTGAAGGATCTGTGGTGTAGGCTATTAGCAGAAAGCTGTTGGGTGGGACCCCAGAACAAATTCCTCTGAGGGCCCTAGGCCCTTCAGTCCGACACTGAATGCATGCCTGGTTCAAAGTTACTATAAGGTCATTAGTCCTATGTATCATAGCATGTACACCATTGATATCACAAATCTTGTATATTCTGCCTATTAATACAAGTTCTTATCAACAGATGTGTTTCTATT
>CAMRHE010000077.1:3725000-3757500 GCA_947044405.1 Leptodactylus fallax | reverse complement strand
ACATTTCTCAGATTGTCCCATTATTCTTAGCGGTGTTTGCAAAAATCTATAGGTTTGTAAACATGTTGGAAAGTCTGGTTACACAATATCAAATGTTTATTGGTTATTAGAAGTGTCTGATACTTCTCCATACCCATGGCCCATTATCTTCCTGATAATCACATGTGGTCTGTGAATGACCAAATTTGACCAAATTTTGACCAAATTCCCTTTTGAAAAGTTGACTTATTTAGGAATTATTAATCATCTGTATTCTTTATTGTTTCATTTTATTGCTTCCTTTAAAAATATCTACAGAACTGAAGTGAGAAATACATGGCCTATCTTGAGGTGGCGAACTAAGAAAATCTGCTACTGCTTGTAAAAGGAAACCAATGACCCGTGCCTTTTAGAGGGGTCTGTAGACAACATACTTAAGTTCCATCCTGACTTCTTAAGATTTTGGTGTAAAAGTTAAAGAATGAGCTAAGAGCAGACATGTCTTATGGAAAGGTTCAGTAGTTCAAAGCTGTGTAGAGTTTCTGTTCCTACACTTAATGCCAACCTCTGATTTTGTTTCCTTTGGAGGGATCCAGGCAGCTTGCTGGATTGCAGTATTATTCCTTGTCGAGTGTGATATGTTTTCTCAGCTGCAGGCTTCCCCCTCATGTTTTACATAGAACCTTGCTTTACAGTCTAAAAACTGCAAAGATGTGACATGTTGATGCATTCTTACGCACCATGCTCATTAACCTGAAGGAAGCTTTCTGGCCAAGCTAGACCATACTGGATTGTCCAATATCTGGATGTTTTCCACACATAACAAAATGGTGTAGTTTTATAAAGGAAACTAAAATTACAAGTATTTCCATAGTAAAACCAATATATTTAAGGACATCTTCGGGTCTACTAAGGTATGTACAGGAAATTGCCAACAATTTTATGGTAGCCCATCTTTTCTATCATGAGATACTCCAATTTTTATAAAAAAAAAAACCAAACTCTCTCCTGCCCTCTACATTTCCCTTCAACTGCTCTCCTGTCCTCTTACCCTGCTCTCCCTAGGTGCTTTCTGCTGTCTGCTTATCCCCCCCCCCCCCTTTTATGCTGTTTTCCTACCCTTCCTAGGAGTGAAATCAAAGACTCAAGGGTCCTGGTGCAAAAGTACAACTTGGGTTGCCCTGCACTAATTCTCCTTACAAAGTTCAGATGCATCCCATTCATATATTCTAGAAGCATTTACATGTGTCGTGTCCCATTTTGTGCCACAGCTTTCAGCACAGAATCCACTTTTCTTCAAGAAAAACATCAAGGACAGACAGGAAGTACATGATGGAGCCCCCTTCAGACTGTTTGAGACAACTGGAAGAATCATTGTCCGGAAAAGAAATAGTAAGCACTACCATGAGTCCTGTGTCAGGCCAACAGTAAGAGACCATTCATGTTTGGGGCTGCTTTTCATCCAAGGGAGTGGGCTCACTCACAATTTTGCCTAAGAACACTGCCATTAAAAAAATCATATCTAAACATCCTCTGAAAGCAACTTCTCCCAATGTTCCAGGAGCGATTTGGTGATAAACAATGTTTTTCCAGCAAGATGGAGAACCATGTCACAAGGCAACATTGATAACTAATTGACTCGAAACATTAAAATTTTGGGTCCATAGCCAGAAAACTCCCCACATTTCCATTCCATTTAGAATCTGTGGTCAATCCTCAAAAAGCGGGTGGTAAAAAAAACCACGGAAATTGTGATAAAGCCCTGATTAAGTTGCCATCAGTCAGAATTTGGCCCAGAAGCTGATATCCAGCATGGCAGGGCGAATTACACAAGGTCAACACTGTATATATTGAGTCTTTGCAGAAATTTGATATATTTGGCAATAAAAAAATGTATGAAAATCTTATAATTGTACTTCACTATGCCATAGAAACATCTGACTAGAAAATCTACAAACACTTACTGTACAGTAAACTATTGGGGCACATTTGTGAATCAAATGCTGGCAATTTTTGACTGCCTCATTTGTATATTGTTCAAAATTATTTTTCTCCAAATCTACAAAAGTGACATACATAACAAAGGTATGTTGTTTTTGACTATAATGTGCTCTGCAACATATTAGTTATAAATTTCCCATCCTGCTGCTACCCCTATTGTTGTTGCTGCTTCATAAGCCCCTATTATTATACCAGTTGTGTTGCACAGTGTCCCCAAATTCTGTACCTCTAATATAATAATGTCATATAATAATGTCATAATTGATTTCATAAGTAAAATAATTTACCCCCCTCCTTAAAAAGTGCCACAAAGACAGCATTCCTGAAAACACTAGTATCAGATGGATAGTGCCAAACAGATATTGTGCCTCAAATGGTAATATTGCTTCATAAAAAAGCCCACCTTTGGGCCCCCAATATAGTAATAATGCCTCCATTTTGCTCCCTAACAAGGTAATAATACCCCGTTTATGCCCTTTGTAGCAGCTAGAAAATAAAATAATACAGGTGATGGAATGAGTTAACGTCCTATGTTCAATGTTGCCTAGAAAATGGGAAACACATTCTACTGTATCCAACAATGGATACTGTTAAATCTTGGGATCCAGGTAAGCATCCTGCTTCTCCCTGTTTCTCTGTACACAAGCTCTCAGTATGGAGGCTGGTGGCTCCTGTGTTATCTATAGATAATTATTATCTTTCATTTTAATTTTGAGTAGGATAATAGTGTGATGACTGCTGAAATGTGATTTCTACAAAACAGGAGATGTCAGCCTATTATTATCCTCAGTGGTCAGTGTGAAAATGGCATGATTTTAGGATTATTTTCATATAGGATAATGAGAAGGTAAATTAAAAAAAAAAAGATTCTAATAAGTTAAATATAAAAAGATAATTTTCTGGTTATTGTCTAAAGACACATTCACTTTCATATCTGCTTGTCTGTGTGTCAGGGTCATGTAAATTGGGATTGTTTACTTTTGAGGGGGCCAGATTATTCAGTCTATCCCTAGTCAGATTTCTTCAATTTCTTCATGAATGGGACATGTCATGATTCATCATTTTGAAATCAGTGGGGTAGATTCTATGAAGACCAGCGCACGCCTTCTTATAAATCTGGTATAACCTCTGCACTGAAATCTATGCCAGTTTATAGCTGGCGCAGATTTCAGGCATTATTTATGCAAGTTTTCTGGCATAAATAGTAATAAATCTGGAAGGGGCGATGGCGAAGGTGGTGTTAAAACGCAGGTTGCAACAATTTTTGTTGCATCTGGTGCTTGAAAAGTCACAAACTTGAAATTTGTGACTTTTTTACACCAAAAAGTGGAGTAGGAAATTATCCAATATCCCCCAATATGTTTTCCATAAAAGAAGAGATGCTGTTTACTATAGAATTTTTATCTAGATAATATTTCACAATGACGTATATTAATCAAAATGAGAGTCTGTAGTCACTCTTTTTGCAGAGCTGAATTTGTGACTTGTTTTTGCCTGGCAGATTTTTTTGAAGGTGATGCCAGACTATGCATCCTGCTCACTGCTGATTCAATACCTGCTGAGAACTTTGCCAAGAACACAGCACAGAGCTGATCTCCAGTGGATAAACCTGGCAGGACATCTAGCTGACTTGTGTTGTTCCATAAAATAAAGCAAACGGCACCAGATCTTCCAATTTTGGTACATTTCAGCATTATCAATATTTGTTTCTGGTCACAAATAAGTATAATAACAGCTCGTGAAGAAATGACACTCAGGACAGAATATTATAATATAGTTAATATTAATTACTTTGAAAAATGAAAGTATGTATTGTTTTAGATCATTTTTAATGTACTATTTGATAGCTTTTCTATTGTCTATGTTTTATGTTATTTTATGAAAAAATATATAAATATATTTTTGTTCAGAGCGGCATTTTCAAGGCTGCAGAGCTAATAACTTCAATATCTTTGGAAATGAAAGCTCACTTTTCTCCCAAGATGGAAAACTCCCGTTCTATGGTCAAGGGCTTGGCTGAGTAGTCACTACAGTTAGGCTCAAATCCTGGCAGGCACTAAGTATGAAAGCCACTGCAGTGAGAATCAGCTGTTTCCAGCAGTGAGCAAATACTGTAGTGAAACTGCTTTCTCCATGTGAATAAAGCTCCAAGAGAATCATCCTTTTTGAATTCTATACTGTCTATAAGTGCCTTAGCATAGAGTTGTAGCTAGGCTCTCCTTTACCTAGGGCAAAGGCTTAGTTAACTACCCATACTCATTATCTAAATATATTCATTTGGCTTGTTGGTGCCCCCTAACAACCAGCACCAAGGTCACATGTTCTGGTTGCCCCCTCCTTGCTATAACCAATATAAATATTTTTGCAGACCAAATATGCCCCTTCATGGCAATGGTATTCCTTAATTCAGTGACTTCTTTCAGTAGGAAAAACTGCAAAAACAGTTTAGATTGCCTTAGCAAGAAGTTCAAGGTGTTGACTTGGTCTCCAAATTGCCCAGATCTCAATTCGACCGAGCATCTCTGTGATATGCTGGAAAAATAAGTCTAATCCATGGAGGATCCACTTTGCAATTTACTTTTCTTAAAGGATCTGCTGCTTGCCTCTTGTTCGTCAGATACTACAGGACACCTTTGGCGTTTTTCATGAGTCTATGTCTTGACCGATCAGTACTGTTTTTGCAGTATAAAGGGGAACTATATGATATTAGGCAGGTATTCAATGTTCTGGATGATCAGTGTTTCTATCTATCTGACTAGCTCTATCTATCTATCTATCTATCTATCTATCTATCTATCTATCTATCATCTAGGACACCTTTGGTCATCTTCATGAGTCTATGCCTTCACCGATCAGTACTGTTTTGGCAGCATAAAGGGGAACTATATGATATTAGGCAGGTATTCACTGTTCTGGATGTGTGTGTCTATCTATCTGTCTAGCTCTATCGATCTATACATCAATCTATCTATCTAGTAAACTGGAACAGGACAGCTCTGGGTTAAAAATTAATTTAAGGAAGAGCAGAAACAATGATCCTCCATTAAATATAATTAAACATTTGCACCAAATGTTTTTTTATCGCTCAGTATGTATACAGTATTGGATTCCATGACTGGCCACTATGAATAGAGAATCTGCAGGTAACTGAGCCTTTTGTTTTGAAGTCAGTCAAGCTGTTTGGGGTTGGTGTATTGTTCATGAGCTCTCAGTAGAGAATATCTAATACTCTCTTATTAAGTGGCTTTGCTGTGCTGTATGACACACAAGAGGGTATTGATGTTCTAGTGTTCAGCAGCATGGCTTACTGCTCTTAATTTAGTACATCAGATAAGATGTGTATATATTTTAGTATATATACTGTATTTCAGGGCTAAGGGCAACAATGGATGAAAAACTTTAAATGATCCTACTGGATTGAAGGCTATCTCCTTAGTTGTGATCCATCAATTGATACATAAGGATTAGGGATTGGCCACCTTTTTGTACGATGTGCCAATTTTTTTTTTTAATGAAAGATAAAGTAGTCGGTGCCATGTAATAACTGTAATTGACATGAAAGTCTCTTAATGCAAACAAACCAATTAATTAGTTTATTAAACTTATATAGCAATGTGATCTTTCCCTGGTGATAGAATTGTATTTTCGCTGAGCTAAGGACTCTGAGTGGTCTGCAGTAATCCTGCTTTGTGGGGGGCAGAGTGTGCCCCTCACACAACCCTATATTTTTGTTGACTACATCTACATTAATCTGTCTATCCTTGTTGAAATAAACTCTCTTCAGCATGTTCAGCTGCCATATTATACTGTACTTTTGCACTTACTTCAATGTACAAAATGATTGTTAACCTCCAGCCTGTAGTGCCGACCCCGACCCTGTATTAGAAGAATGTGACTAATGTATATTAGTCATAATAAAGTATAAATGTAATTAAAGTTGAACCACACAAAATATTATTCCATTCATGCAGAGGTCTTGAGAGTTCTACATGTCTACTAGTTCCAAAGGATAGCGTCCTTTTTGTCTATTTGGTAATTTCATCCACATCACAAAAGCTACATTGTGAGGATGAGGGGTTGTCCCAAAAATATAGCTTCCCAAATATCTAAAAGGTAGGTGAGAAGTGCCTGATGGGCAGGGTCTAACCTGTGGGACTTCCTTCGATCATGAGAACAGAGGTCCCACGTGCCCCCATTTGAATAGATAGTTGAGCATGTCCACTGACGTTTCACTGAGCTCTAGGTGACTGATGGAAATAGCCAAGTGCTGTGTATAATTTCATTTTGGTAGTGCTATAGAGTTGAATGGATGCTCAACTGCTGTGCCATTCAAATAGGGGGAGATGCCTCTCTTTTCTCATGTCTGTGGGATGTCTACAACTATTCTGTGGATAGATAATAAATTGTATTTTTAGGACAACCCCTTTAATGCCATTACAATCACTTAATGGATAATTATCAAATTGCTGGGGGGTCTGACTGCTTAGCAATTAGGAAATTGGGGGTCTGAAAGTACACCTGAATCCTCATTGTGAGTGAAGCTCCAGGGCGCTTGTGTGACTGTCACTACATTCACCATTTCCAAAAGAGTGTGGTTGGCACACTATCCATTGTAGTGAAGTAGTGAGTCCCAACCCATCAATCATAGTATACAAGAGACTTTACACTCAAAATTGCAATATCCAAGTTTGTTATTATTAATCACCGGAACTCCTAAGCAGGGGCCAAAAATTTGATGCTGTATCTGCCGAATGGTCTGTCTCAGAGTGGCAGTGTCAAGTGCAATAGAATCGCGGGGGCATTCGTTAAAGAAAAAGCGCAACCCAGTGGCCCCTCAGACATTATATAATATTATAATGTCCCCCTCCAGTTGCTCCCACAGTTTCATGTCCCCGTCCAGTTGCCTCCACATTTTCATGTCCTCTCCTGGTGTCACAATACAATGAATCAAAAAAAAATAAAAACATAGTACTCACCTTTCCCCATTTCTTTCTGTCTCTTCTACCAGAGGCTTTAGGAAGCAGCAGGCACAATGTAAGTGATGTCACTGCATCTGGCCTACTGCTCCCAAGACACTGGGTGCAAGAAGCAGGGGCTGAATGGTAAAATAGGGAATGGACAGCTCCCTGTTTCACCATTATAGCTATATCATCTGCACCTGGACGTAGATCAGGTAGAGTCGGGACAGCGGAACAGCACTGTAAATGCTGCACTGTCCCACTGTCACAAGGGTGCCCCCGTAACCCCCGCTACTCAGTGCAAGTGCACCGTTTGCCCTAGGGTTAGAGCTACCCTGGATTGTCCAGTTTTAGGCAAATATTGAGAGACAAATGTTATTGTTTGTATAATGAAAAGTTCTACAATTTTCCAATATACTTTCTGAGTAAATAACTCTCAGTTCTCTCCTTGCTGTCATTTACTTTGCTTACTCCCAGTGGATAAAAATCAGTCCATGGTCATTTGATATATAGAATGTATATTGGAAAACTGTATAACTTCCAGTTTTCTGGGAGCAGTAGGCATGATGTAGTGATGTCAGTTCCATGTGTCTGTTGCTCCCTGAAGCAGCCAGCAGCAGAAACAGAAGAGAAAGGGAGGGTACAGGATAATGTGTGATGGGCCACTGAGGGGCATTTGATTGTATGGGGCCACTAAGGAGGCATTATACTGTGTGAGGACCACTAAGGGGCATTATATTATGTGGATGCCACTGAAGGGGCATTATAATTTGTGTGGGTAAGGTATGTTTAAGTAGTGGTGATGGGGACGGCCCACTTATGTGTTAAAACAGCCCTAGGGACAGGCAGGGGACCCTGCAAGCTTTAGAGCGGGATTTGGGAGGATCAGTAAGGTGAGCATGATTATTTTTTACAGCATTCTGAATCTTTTCTAAATAATTTTATTGGCTGCACAACTCTTTTAATTGTCACATACAATTAGAATGCAAAAATATAAAGATTGAAAACTAACGCTGATGAAAAAATATATCTATGGAGAGCACAGCTGCTTAAATACACAATTCTTCCTCTATCTGCCCCACCTACATTTCACTGATAAAGGAAAAATTCTGCCATTATAAACTAGAAAGTGGATTTTGTACCCCTGAAAGCAATTCTTTCATGACAGACAAGTAAAATTAATCCCTTTACAGCCTCACGGGTTTATCAAATGTTATCAAATTATTAGAGATAGGAATTAGTTCAATTGCAGTAGATACGTATTAAAGTGCCCTTGAAAAGGGATTTAATAACCTAGAGGACCCTAATCGCGTGTCTTTATTAATGCAACCGATATCCTGAGCTTGTAACAATGTTACCGACTCTGCTAGTTTATGATGATCTGGGCAGTAATACATTTTCTGTATGTAAATGCAAATATATTTTTATTGCCAGCTATTATGAACTCAACAGATTTTCCCTGAAGATACTAAACTGTAATGCACTCCCAGAGCACATTGCAAGTGTATTAATCCACTATGGAAAAACTGATAAGAGCCTGTCTGATCTTACATCATAGTAATGAATAGTACTGGTTATGGAGAAGTCATTTCCCTGCTATAAGCATTTACATGAAAGAAGAAAGATTGTGCGATATCCATGGGTTCATTTAGGGAAATGTAGGGTTAGATTATGGGATGGATAACTTATTAGGCCATTGCCCTGGTGGAGCCTCCACTATCACCCTAGGGTCTGAAGAAGCCTCCACCATTACAACTCCACTTATTACAACTTAATATACTTAAGCAAAACAGTTTAGTAATTTACAATATAATTCTGCACTGTGGTCGAGTGTATTAGGTCAATGGTATCTTATTCCTCATTGTGTAGCGTGTTAAAATACACCACCGCCATTACATGATTAAGAGCCATTGAAGATACATTTATACTTAGTCTCTATTTATTATGAATCAAAAAGACAAACCCACTGGCACTAGCATAGAGAAATGCTGAAAGTGGAAACAGTGTCCAAAGGGGAGTGGAGACGTGCATGGAGTAGACGGATGTGTCCTGCTCACCTAGAAGCGCAATGTACAGCCCAACCAAAGAAGGTTAAGTAAAATCTCCTGCATTGTTCAAGAAACACAGAGCAGTAGTGAGACAGGGCGCCAGTACCTCCACGCTTCCTGGGGCCTTACAGCGCAATGACATCAGATTGTCAACGAGCGTTCTTGACGCCATTGCTGTGCGACGATGATTAACAAAGCTCCCATTAGAGAATAGCTTTGTTTATTATGGTTGCTTAGCAACAGCGCCAATAACACTCTTAACCTAGTGCTCTGATGTCATTGAGCTGTAAGGATGCACAATATATACACTGGAGGGTACAAAATAACTTGTAGAATCCTAAAAAAAAATCCCCTTAAAAAAAAATTGTAGTAAGGTCATTGCAGGAATAATCTTCTTGAGAAAGTACAGACTAACAATACTGTAGAATGAAGAAAAATACTCAACATAAATCCAAAGGAGCACAAGTCATAACAGAGAAGACCTGAAATAAATCAAGAGGGTCCACAAATAAGACGACCAAAGACTCGGTCCAGAACTAAAGATCATCTGAAAACACCCTAAGGCTGAGGTCCCACGTTGCCGAAAAGCTGTTTTTTGTTGCAGATTTTCCTGAGGTTTTTTGAGCCAAAGCCATTAGTGGACTGAACAGAAGGGAGAAATATAAGAGCTTTCTAGATATTTCCCATCCCTTCTCTTAGGTTTGTGTAAGAGAATCGCTAGAGGAGCGATTCCCTAGTAGCTGCTGGTGAACACTGGGGGGAGGGGCACAACAAGACAGTGAGCCCTAAGCTGAACCCCCTCACTGTCCCTGGCTACTTGCCTGAACTGTCCTAGGCGACAGCCAGCAACTTCTTAATATAAGTGATAACACAGAACACAGACAGGACAAACAACAACAAAAGGGAGGTCAGCTAGCCAAAGGGCCGGTAATAATCGAGCAATGCAGTGCAAAATCACAATCCAAAAGAATAGTCAAAGTTAAAGTCATAGGTCAGGAATAAGAATACAGGTAACAAAACAGGAAGAGTAAATAGCCAGCACGCACAAGGCAATAGCAAGCGCCAATGTGAATGTGAGCAAACAATAAATAGGAAGGAAGAACCCGCCCCAGACTTGATAGGAGGATAGGCTGTCAGTCACACAGGTAAGGCTAAAATTAACTAATAGAGGAGCAGAGGGAAATCAAGGTGAAGGAGATGGGTGTGGCGGAAAATCAATTAAGGAGGTGAGGGGATAGGACAGTGCTCAGACAATACAAGAAAAACCCAAAGAAAGGAATCACAACCGGACACGCCTCCTGCGTCATAGCATGTGCCTGGAGGATGGCGCCAAAGCCCAGACTGGTAAGGATGTTACATTTTGGCTAAAAAAAAACGCAGCAAAATGTGCAACAAAAAAAGTAGTGTTTCCGCAACGTGGGGCCTTAGCCTAAATATACAGATAAAAAACAATTCCACAAGCACAAAATAATTAATTGGTGCACACAGAGAAATAATAGGAGAGACAAAGATACAGAGTATTAGCAATAATTACATACAGTAAACAATTGGGATGTTCAGTAAATTCCCACTTACTAGCCATGACCCCTGGCCACCCTATGAACGAAAGCCACAGCACCTTGCCAGAGCTGTCACGTGATGGACTATATAATTGACTTGACAGAGGGTCTACCTTCATGATGAGAAGAGCAGAGCTGCAAGCTGTGATCTTTTCCAATCAGATCTGCCAGGAATGCAGACAGAGGCAGAGTGCATGCAGCTTTAGATATATATATATATATATCTTTATGAAATATTTAACAAAAATTAGACAGTGATTTCCAAAATGTTACCATGGGTACTCCATAAAATTTTCCTCTGCTAGAGATCCATTCCCTTCTTAGAAAAAGAGGTGGGAAATCAGTTTATAGTTGTCAGCCAATACCATGTGATGGATGGGGTTTATAGATGCCCTTGCATCAAGTCATGTTCAAATTAAGATTTGCTGACTAGTAAGAAGTATACTAATGTGTTGTACACTTATTGACAAAAAATATTGCAGATAAAATTGTCAGATTGTGGCAAAACCTGGAATGCAGTTATAACTCAGGCAGATAGATAAATGATCACATAACAAGAGTTCCCAAGAATGTCTCTGGCAGATTGCAACACAGTCTCCAGATTCAGCGCCAATCCAGCATTTATGGGACCAGTTGGGAGTTTAACTTCGGCAACCTACGAGTGGGCAGAATCTACAGGCCCAGCTGTAACCTGCGAAACCTATATGTCTCCATGCCCAACCATATCTCATCTTGTATCCAGGTTAGAAGAGGCCCAATAGGATACTAGGTACATTTTGAATGTCCAGTTTTCTCTAATAAACTTATCCTTTCATTCTTATATTGTAATTACTTACCTAGATCATCATTACATTCACACAGAAAGCTTCATTAAGTTACAATAATTTCTTGGTACGTTTTTTTTTTTTTTGTCAATTTTTCTATTCCTGGTACTTAATTACTAATACTGCCAGTGCACTGCTTTATTAGGACTGTAAAAGATTAGCTTGGTTCTGAGATTTACTCTCTAGTATTCCCTCCACAACCTGTGTATTAAAATGTCAGTTTAGTGTATGTACAGATGTATATGGTATAGTGTATAGTTTATATGTAGTATAGTAAGAATATTATAAAAAATGAACTTAAAGAGGTATTCCCACGTACATAACCATTTTTACATTTGTAGATAATTAAAAGTTAAACATTTTTGCAAATATAAGTAATTAAACATTTTGCAGAGTCTTAAAGATTTCCTCTAAATATCTTGTGGTCACAAGTTGTTGTCTTGATCGGTTGCCAGTGGATACGACCATGAATGCAGGAACTTTCTAAGGTCAGAAAATCAGCAATGATTTCCTTATTGTGGCCGGCATATCTTCTCATACATGTAGTGCCCCTGCCTGATAACCCGGCTACAATAAGAAAATCATTGCTGCTTTCCTGACGATAGAAAGTTTCTGCATTCGTGGTCGTATCCATTGGCAACCGATCAACCGATTGCTAGAGAAAATCTTTAAAACTCTGCAGAATTTTTAACTACTTATATTTGCAAAAATGTTTAACTTTTAATTATCTACAAATATAGATATGATTATGATCATGGGAATACCCCTTTAACCAGTAGTTTTTTATTGATGGTAGTATTTTATTCTAATCTGTATTTAGTAATCAAGGACAAACATTGATCAATGATAAATGGATAGATTGACCCTCATTTACATATTACATATTGCAATCATTCCTCCCCCATTCACCTGCAGTGGTTATAAGCAGCACATCTCTGTTTACACAGAATTATGTCATGTGTTGCTGACAATGTAGTATGTTTTATGCTGCATAAAAGAGGCAGTCAGCCAACTACTACAACTACTACTACTACTACTACTACATTGTGAAGGATCAAAATGAACTTTTTATAATTTTATACTTTATATCTGTTTTATATTTTCATATCTACTTAAGGTGTATTGTGTGTAAAAAACATTGTTATCCTTAAAGTTAAATATTAGATGTGGTGGTTATTGATGCTTGAAACTGAGTGTAATGTAATGTTACACTACCAGATAGTGTCTGCATACCAAAGTTAGAATCCTTTGTGTCCAAGAAGACATGTGCTTGGCTTGCTGCCAGAAGACACCTCCCTACATCACAGTGCAAGACAGGAGATGGCTGACCATATACGGAACTGCTTATATCTGTTATCTATGCATTCAAGATATACTACACCAATTAGGATTGAAAAGCTAACCCTTTCCTATGTTTGCTGCTATATGAACTTATGTTGTCTTAATAAAGGTTCAGTGTGCCGCTAGCACTTAGCTCATATCAATTAGGACAACGACAGTTACCTGGGGTACCTGATCATCTGGCCCACAAAGGGTGTCATGACCTTGTCACTACTACTACTACTACTACTACTACTACTACTACTACTACTACTACTGCAACTATTAGCTTCTTTGTCAGCTGATGCAAAAATTAGACTGGACAATTCCTAGGAATGCTTGTTCTCATTAATTGGTCTGATAATTGGACCATCTTTATGAACCCCACCCCTTTTTCCCAACAAGCCCCGCCCACTCACCAGGCAAGGCACTGAAACTGTTAGAAAGTGCCTAAATCACTTAGAAAGTGAGGTGTAAAACATATACGCCAGTGCAGTTATGCCTGAATTTTATGTCACATTTTATGTCACAGAATATTTACCAAATTGTTTCAATGGCGTTTGTTGTGTTCTGTGATAAAATATCACGCTGCAGCAAATTATCAGTATCAGTGTCAGTTAAACTGTTCTACATCTATTTCACAATTCTTAGGTTTGCTAATTCTATACGACAGGTCATTCTGGATGCAATGATACCAGTTATGTGTGCTTTTTATCTTTATATTTTTGACATACAATAAATTGTTTTGAATGCATCACAGAACAAAAAAAAATCTGATGAAATCTATTATTCTGTCTATAATTTCAGTGAAAGGTACAAAAAGATAAGGGGGGGGGGGGTGACACAATAATAAAGAAAGGCCCCCAGAGAGATTACATGTTTTATGAAAATATTTAGTTTGCTTCCTATATAAAGATGGTTGGCATATGTAGACTATCAGTTTTTCACAGCAGACAAGGAGTTTATGTCACATTTAATATCAGCTCACTATGGAATTGTAGATTTTTTAAGAGTGATCTGTTTTGGGTCAAGTGTTTGGCAGACATAGTCTAGTTTCCAGAGCCGTGAGAATTTTATGCTCTGCTACTAGGAAACTTTAACAAAGCTTAGGGGCCTGACACATGGTTTAGTAGAAAACAAAGCATGAAATGCGTGTTAACATTAAACATCAAGAGGAGTATAATATGGTCGACATATAGTCACAGTGCCAGAACAGTGGGAACATTTGCTTACAGGATTGGTTGGCAAGGTAAGCATCTGCACCATTATACCAGAATACCATGAAAGAGTAAATGATGACTCTGGAAGGTAAGACTGAATTATGGGAGTCTCCAGGATATTAGCATCTTAAATGTAAGAATGTAAATGTGTTCCATTACTTAAGAGATAACTTACCCGTATATTTGTATAAGCGATTATGCATACGTTTTCTCATTGCCTTTAATTCTAAAGAGGTCCACAATGATGTGTCGGTCACAGTGATGCCACCATCCTTGACAATCATCTGACCACAATGTCTATTGACTAGTACTACATAGTTACTGTTCACTGAAATTGGATTCTGTAGTAAAAACAGAGAATTTGATGTAAACTAATCATGGACCCTACCATACTTTCCCTTTCTCCACCTTGCCCAAAATGTGAGTCAAAGACTTGCTAAAAAATACAGACCACAGAAGAATCTATGTGCCAGTGTGAAGAAGGCAGTCACAGCCAGACAGAAGAGTCCTTGCAACATAGTGGTATAGGTCGTGGGTAACTGAAAGTGAATGTATCCCTCAGCAGGTGTGGACCCACTGTGTCACTAAATCAGTTTAACTTTGGGCTACTGCTAAGAACATTATAAAAGTTGTCTCCTCGCTGTCACCATTTAACCCCTTTACAGGGATCTTAACTCCGCCACAGAAAAATCACCAGAAATCACCACTTGGAGTAGAGCCAGTGTTGGTGAAAGGTGACCCAAGTGGGGCAAGAGATGCCATGACACTAAAGGATCTGGCAGAGTTGTGGTCAGTGTGCATGCCAAAATCAGAACAAGCAAAGATCATGCATTAAGGTAAAACAGGTGATTCGTCAAGATAGGCAGGACAGGATCAGGTAACAAGCTGAGATCAAACATAGGTCAACAGGTGGAACAGGATCAGAGTCAGGTAACAAGATAAAAACAGGTAGTCAGGAGACACAGCAGCGGAGATGCACATTTGCAGGACACTAGCAAGTTAGGAATCTTTTTGCTCAAGTATCTTCCTGTGGGAGAACCTGTCTTAAATAGCCCACAAGTGTAGGAGATTGGCTGGGAGCAGACTAAAGAGGCAAGGACTGGAGACCAGCACCCAGGGCCAGGAAGCAAGGTTCGGTGGGCACAAGGCACTACAGTTAAGATATGGTAGTTGCCTTACTCCTGAGCTTTGGTATCTGGTTAACGATCACTGGTTATTGTTGACAATGGTTACAGTGTACCTCAACTGAAAAATAGATCACAGCCTATAGCAATAAATGTTAGAAGCCAGAAAGTAATGGCAGTTTACTCGACATCAAAAAACAGATGCATGGTGGAAGTTTCTTTTTAATCATTAGTGATGAATATGTGTGGTTTTCGATACCACTTTGGCAAAACCGGTACCATTAGGTTCTAAGTGAATATAAGTTCTGCTGTCCAACACTGGGTTTATTGAAACAATTTACTGATCACAATATAGAGGAGCTTGGAGAGGAAAGGGTTAAGGCAGTGCTACCACAGCCCATTGTCAAAGCGTCGCTCTTCTGCTGTTGATTCATGTTGCTTGATTTAAAACCCCACTAATAATAATTATTTATTGATTGCTGCTGTTATAAACCTCGCGCTCCATCAGAACGGAAATATAAAGTATGATTTGCAAGGGTTGATTTAACTATATACAGTATATAGCTGTCACAAACTTCTAGGAGCTATGGTAGCACATAGGGGAAGATTTAGAATTTTGGCATGATTTGTACCAAAAATCTGTCTAACATGGCTTGTGCCAAATTTATCTCATTTATATATTTTTATCCCCTATTATAGACACTTTTATCACAGGGTGTAGCATCACCAGAAAGATGAATGGCTTCTAGGAAATTGGATGTGACCTGAGTTACAACACTGTGAGCCAAAATATGACAATGACATTTGTAATGCACTTTTCTCAGCAAGGCTCAAAGCGCAGGGACTGTTGTGGAGTAGGGGGAGTTAATGGCTACCATACAGGGGAGCCAATTTAGCTATCAATATATTTTTGGCATGTGGGAGGAAACTGGAGTGCATTAAGAAAACCCACGGAAACACATGGAGAACATACAAACTCCATGTAGCTGTGTGCCCCTTGGGCGGATTCAAACTCAGGATCCCAGCACTGCAAGTTGACAGTGCTAACCACTGAGCCACCATGCTGCCAAAATGCGCTAAATTCTAAGACTACAGATTATCAAACAGCATTAGTCACTTTGATAAATCTAATGCAGTTTTAGACTGCCTAGTCCTATCTAACTGCCAGACAGTATTAATCAGGGACGTAACTAGCAAAGACTGGGCCCCACAGCAAACTTTTGACTTGTCCGTGTTCAGTTCGTACGAAACTGCCAGGGGAACCAAATTAATTCACCCAACAATTTTTCTTGACCTTACTTACCGATCCCCACTGCTGCCCATGGGTATCTCTACTTCCCCTTCAGCCCTACGGGGCCCTGTTTGTTCCATATCACGACCCTGTTTAGAACATCAGCGACGTGATATGGGACACATGGGACCCCCTGGAGGGCAAAAAAGGAAGCAGGGACAGCCATGGGCAGGGATCGGTAAGTAAATTACCTACTGGAGTAACTTCCTTCCTCATTCACATATTCCTATAACTGTGCAGACATATTTTTCACTAGTACCCTTCCGCTGCTTTAAATGTCCATGACTCAGACTCAGTGGTTTTTGCCTTGAACTAGGGTTCTCTTATCTCCGTGAGTTGGGGATATGTGCTCACACAGCAGTAGGCTTAAATGGATTGTCCAGGCAAAAATGGACAACCTGTTTAAACGGTATTCCCACAAATATAACCATTTTTAAATTTGTAGATAATTAAAAGATAAACATTTTTGCAAATATAAGTAATTAAACATTTTGTAGAGTTTTAAAGATTTTCTATAAATATCTTGTGGTCACACTCTGTTGTCTTGATTGGTTGCCAGTGGATACGACCTTGAATGCAGGAACTTTCTAAGGTCAGAAAATCAGCCATGATGTCCTTATTGTGGCCAAGTTATCTTATCATACATGTAATGTTCCTGCCTGATAACCCGGCTACAATAAGAAAATCAGCTGGGTTCCTGACAAGTCCCAGACCATGGAAAGTTTCTACATTTGTGGACGTATCCATTGGCAACCGATCAAGACAACAGACTGTCACCAATAAGATAGTTAGAGAAAATCTATAAAACTGCAGAATTTTTAACTAGTTATATTTGCAAAAATGTTTAACTTTTATTTATCTACAAATATAGATATGATTATGTTCATGGGAATACCCCTTTAAGTTTAAACGCATGGGGGAAGTGAAAAAAATAAAAAAAAGTTCTGGCGTGTGGCGGAAGCATTGGGGACAGGTATGATTTTTTACATTTTTTTTCACCTCCCCTGGTTGTCCAGGCATTAAAAAATAATGCCTGGACAACCTCTTTAAGGTTGCAGCAAGAGGCTGCAAGATGATTGGTGATTGAAGTCCCCGCAGCAATATCAACCTGGACCTGGAGGGGTAGAATACCCGACAGTCTGCCTCTGTACCTAGATGTCATCTTAGCCATTCATTGTGTCTATATATTAATAACTGTGTAGTTTGTTAATTAATCTACCCAGTTTATTTTATAGGCAGTTTGGCTGTTTAATATGCTGTATGCTCTCTATCTGTATGCTGGGCAGTGAGTGTACTATGCTGTGCACTGCTCATGCAGAGGATGGAAAGCTAGGGGCCCAGCCTGGATCTAGGGTCCATTAGGGGATTTAGGTTGTGGGCTAGCCCAAGCTTGGTAGCACATGTAGCGCATAATGTTCACGAATACAGTTAAGAGAAATGAGTCTCTATAATGATTAGCTTCAGTTATAAACCTCATGCTGCCTTTTTCTGTGAGTGCTGTTCTCAGAGATTCCAGTGTATGAGCTGTAGCTTCACACTGCTTTCCCTTGATTCATTTACTACAGTTTTTTTTTTCTGCAGCTTGCATGTATTGTATGTACATTACAATGCTATCTGTCCAAATGACATTCTGTGCTAAATCTGTCTGCAGTCTCCTGAAGCTAAATTACCAAATTTTTTTTTTTTTTTTTTACATTTCAGCTTCATTTAGATTCAGGAGAGGTCAGAGAAGGTTTTAACAGACTAAGCACAGAATGTCACTGAACAGTTTACAACATATATATATATAGAGAGAGAGAGAGAGAGAGAGGGTACAGTCAAGATGCAGAAGAAAACTGTAACAAATTGTTAGTAAAAGTCAAATATATTTTATTTGGAAAATTTCATGCAGTGCAATAAAAATATATTCAAAGGTAGCCTTTAACTAGGACAGCATGTTGCAAATTGTAAGCAGGCCTCTGGTTCATTTTTCAGGAGTAGGTGTTATGTTCTTCTAATTGGCATAGCTGATGCCAGGCTTCCTCTGTCCTTGTCATCCTTTTCTAATCCTCTGCAGAGTCTCTTCCTCTATATATCTTTGACCCGCTTCTTCTGTTTCACATATTCTTATCATCTAACATATTTACAGCACCCAATGTGCTGTTGCAAGAAATACAGGTGCATCTCAATAAATTAGAATATCTTTGAAACGTTTATTCATTTCAGTGATTCAGTAATACAATTCATAATCAGTGTCTTCCATGATTGTGTGTCCTACTAAACCAGACTGAGGGACCATTTAAAGTCTTAGGAAACCTTGGCAGGTGACACTGAATTTACAATACTGAACTTTTTTACAATATTCTAATTTTCTTAGATTTGGGTTTTCATTACCTGTAATCCATAATCAACATTTACAGAAATAAAACACTTGAAATAGAACACTCAGTGTGTAAAGAATCTAGAAAATATAGGAGGTCACTTTTTTAATTTAATTACTGAAAGAAATAAAAGTTTCGAAGATATTCTAATTTATTGAGATGCACCTGTGTATTCGTATTTTGTATTACTAAGATGAAGTTTGGTTGCTCATAATCACAATATATTTGACATGGTTTTCAAAAAAGCTAAATTAGCCAAGTCTACATAAGTTTGCATTTATTCTATACATATTTAAACATCTATCTATCTATCTATCTATCTATCTATCTACCTAATGGACAGCCTTTTATCCCATTACAGTTGTCTATTACTTTAATTGGATTACACCTTTTGCTGACAGACTGCTCAGACTTACATTTATTTGTACCATGCGCTTGTATATATGTTGTGTTGCACTGCACTGTATACTGTATATATTTAACAGGTTGACTGGACAGGTTGCAGTGTCTTTCAGTCATTGTTAGTATGGTGCAGTGACTGGAGGAATGTAAATCTTCTGTGTAACAGTTGCAAGGAATATACAGTGGACTGAAATGGAAGGAAACACCTGGTGCTAGCTGCAGACAGAGCTAAAGCAAAATACTGATAAGATGGCAGAGGGGAGCTTATAAAAGGAGATTTGGTGCCATAGAATGAAGTGGGGATGAGCTGCATGTTGTATTCAGGGGCATATTAAGGCTTTATGCAGGATTAGAGTTTTACTGTGCAGTGTCCACATATACCCATTTATGCAGTATAAACATAGTGGTATTGTGCCATGCCAGTATATGTAGTAGTGCTACTGTGCAGTGGCTATATAAGCAGGATAAAAGAAGTGCTACTGTGCAGTGTATATTTATGCAGGGTAAAAGAATTAAAGTACTAGTACTGTGCAGGGGTTATTTATACAGAGTAAGCAAAGTGGTACTGTGCAGGGACTATTTATGCAGGTTACAAGAAGTGGTACTTTGCTGTGGCTATACTGTACATAGGATAAGAGCTGAGTTAGATGTTCACAGACGGACAGACTCACAAACACAAAACTATCTTTACATGTTTTCTATCTTCTCTCTAGTCCTGCAGAGGCTTGAGAACCTCTGAAATTTAAGGTCCTTGAACATATCCTGCATACATTGATGAGGCACACATGTACACATGAGTTCATACTCCTTGGTAACTGTATAGGGCTAAATCAAGTTTGGTGGGTGATTTGGGCAGCCATGTCCAACCCAGGGTCCCTGGGCCCCCCTAGAGGCTGTTAAAATTGCTCATATTATAATCTGCTTTCAGTTGTATTAGACCTGACTGTGATGGTCTGTGTGAGTTATAAGGCACCAAATGAAGGAGACTTGTATCTTTCCAGAGAGGTGGGTAAGACTAGTCGACTGTGTCTGTGACTGCAGTGGACTGCCTGTCATAGAAAGTGATGGTCTAACTTAAAGGGGTTGTCCGGGATAAAATGATACTTCTACACCAAGCTAAACACCCTTCCCCTGTCTAACTTCTAACTTACTTTACAAAAAATGTATATTTACCAAGATCGCCAGGGCAGTCATGTGACTGCCCCAGGCACATTTTCAGATTTTCTGGTGATGTTCCATTTCCGGGAAATGGAACATCACCAATACTAAGACCCACCCCATCAAACTTACCTGTCTTCCTGTCTGGATCTTCTGGGCATGGAAGATTACTTTCCTCTGGGCATGCCAGCACTCTATTGCGCAGGCTCCTTCTCCTCTTGACGTCTGCCGGAGGCCAGAAGAAAGTGATCTCTCATGCCCAGAAGATCCAGATAGGTAAGTATGATGGGGTGGGGGGTTGGATTGAGTTAGTTAGTTAGGAAGGGCTAGTAGTGGGCAGGCTAGCTAGGGAAACAGGGAGGAGGTGTAAAGGAGTAGAGAGGGAGGGGGAGGGAGTGAGAGGGGGTAGTGTGAGTCAGCTCTGAGTGAAGAGCAATGCCTCATGGTAGTTGTAGGATAAAAGAACAGGAAGCTACCCACGTAAACAAATGCAGAAGTTGCCAGAAGCTCCTAGAGAAACCCAGATATCACTCAAAACACTGCTAAAGGTATTTGGGTGCACTTATTAACCCATTAATAGCAGTAATAGACCTTTTTTAAAGGTCTGAAAACCCCTTTAAGGAAAACAGAAGTGCTTCATGTGCAATATATACTATATCAATGGAGCCTAGAAAGGCAACTGGTACAACTGCCGCACACCCTTCCTTAGGTTGTGCTAGAAAATACAATACTCATGCACTGCTGCCGCATCATAGCCTAGATGGAAGCTTACAGTATTCGTATATCACATCCAAATTGAAAGCAAGTAGGACTGACTTGCTTGTACTTCACTGGCAGTATGCACTCCTTGTCTTCTGTAGTTATTTGCAGAACTGAGAATGAGTGCAGAGAGTGAGTGAGAGGAGAGCAGTACAGCTACTAACAAGTAAAGCCTGAGGCATGGGTCACAACGCACACGCTAGTAATCAGTGTTGGTCCAGAGACCAGATACTTGTGCCATGTAGGAGTTTGGTCTGTTAGTGTCCTGTGTGATGGCCTAAGCGTATCTTCATCTTGAGTGGTTAACGCTATAGAATTCCCTGGGGCTGTGGGAGCAGTCAGTTGGGTACTGGAACCAATGTTGAGGAGAGTGGTGTTATGCTCAAGCTCAATGGTGGATGTAGTTATGTCCTGCTTGGGAATTAGGTGGATCCCTGTCTTTGTGAGCCAAAGTTATGTTAGTTATTGTCTGTTCTTTAGACCTAATATTTGACCTGGTAGTGCAGTCTGGAACTAGACTAGACTGGGTGGAGGGACAGAGGGAGGGATGGTGTAGAATACAGGTGTCAAACACAAGGCCCAGGGGCCACATCTGCAATGAAGCAACCTGAGGCGATAGCCTCAAACGTCGTCTCATTGCATGAACTCAGGGTTTGCCATTCTTTTTTAATCGGCAATTACAATAATACAATAGGTAGAAGATGATTATTTACCTCTGCTGCCGCCACGGTTGTGTCACAATGCTGAAGAATGCCACGATGTTGCATAACGTCCTAGCATTCTTCAGCATCTGGTACAGAAAGGAGACAGGCCTAGACAAGAGTGTGGATAGGTCAGTAAATTATCAACCTCTAGTCATATATTGTGTGGGGACAATAAGTGGGGTCATATACTGTGTGGGGGTAAAAAAAGAGGCATATACTGTGTGAAGTCCAAAAAAAGGGGGCCATATACTGTATTAGAACATCCCCAGTACTCTATAGCTGGGGAGTGCTGTGGACCTTCCAACCAAAGACAGAACAAAAAGCTATAGTGGTCACAGTGGTTGCCCTTGCCCACTAAATCAGGGAGTCTCAGAAGCCCCCTCACCACACTACTGTCTGCAGGTGTAGGGAATTTCATACCCATTTTCCCTGCAAAGCACTGATGTGGCACCCGGCTTTGTATTTCTTTTAATCTCCTTCCAACCATGCTGTCTCCCACTCTATGGTATGGCTTGCAGTACCATACAGCAGATGACAAGGTAGCCGGAAGGACAATAGAAGAAATGCACAGCTGAAAAAAAAGGGTAGGTATGAAATTCACTTACAAATTATATAGATTGTGCCAATGTTGAGGTCCTAATAATCGTGCCCCAAGAAATCGTCCTAACTAGATCATATATTAAAGCAAATGAGGATCATATTAAAACATAAATTTTAATTTTAAATGTTAAAAGTCAGGCCCATTAATAACAGAAAATAACCCAAAAAATATCTCAATAAATATTAAACATGTATAAAAATTAGAACCGTCTTAACAGCGTCCATTCAGAAATTTCAAGGGCATCGCTTAGGGATTCTCCAAGTTTAAAGCAGTTTGTGTCGGGTGTGGAAGGATGTTCTCTCTTCCCCCCCAAATCAATCCCTATGCCCCTTGTATAACTCCTGCCCTAACAAGGGCGGTCCCAAGTGCTATCCCTGTTAATGCCCTAATGCATACAAACACTCCATCCCAACGTGTTTCTTGCCCATTTATTAAAACAGACATTCATCAGGGGATCAGTTAAATCAATTGTCTCAGAATTCAGTAGAATACCATTGACTCAAAGTAAAGGCAGCTCACCCCTGTTTAGGAGAGCCTGGATGTCAGCATTGTAGAGAGACGACAGAATTGTGTGGCCTGAACTGCGTGTTTAACACACTGTTATCGTTGCACAATATACACAAAGTTATAAAACAGTTTTTAAGAATTCTTCTTCCTGTATTACTTCAGTATCAGATCAACAACACGGTATTAACAATGACAATAATTTCACACATCTTCTGCTTGGTGGATGGACGAGCCCACGTGGCCCCCATTCTCTATAATAGGAGCGCCGCAGATAGCTGAGTACTGGACTTCGGCTATCTTTGGCACTCCCATTGAAGTGGATGAGAGCCACGCGGGTTCGTCCATCCACCAAGTAACACATCTATATTCAGCCGGGCTGCGGTCAGGCTGAATTCCCACCCAGTGGGGGAAAAAAACACAATTCTCAGGCTCAGTGGGGGTCTCAGCAGACAGACCCCCATCAATCAGGTATTTATCCTCTATCATTTAGGTGTATACAGGGCAGTAACATTTTGTGACTTACAGGTGACGTCTCTGACTAATCCTTCACATTTCCCTTCTCTTCCCTTTGGACCGCCATGACCACTTCTTCCAGCTGTGACTTGTCTCTGTAAAGTTTGCAACACAGACATCTTTGGCTCCTCACTTTTCCAGGCATCCAACCCACATTGTCCTCACCTGCACACCCATCCTGCTGCTACCCCAATTATAAAATATATGATATAACCCCCCCCATAATGAATAATACTCCCAAGTGCATCTTTATATTAATAATGTCCGTGTGTACCCTGTATAAATAGTGCCCCTTATTAATAATGCCCCAGGTGTTAACTAATTAAAAGGTTTTCCAGGTCATTAATAAATTAATCAGTGGGGCTCAAAAACCCAGGACCCCCACTGATCAGCTGTTTGAATGGTACCTGTGTAAGCGCCATGACCGCTTCTCTGTTTACATAGTGTCATTCATCTCATAGCGGCCATGTAATGTAACTACAGCCTCGTCCTGTACATATCTACAGTATGTGACAAGGCTGGAATTACATCACAGGGCCACTATAAACAGACAGCGTATAATATAAACAGGTGCCATAGCCCTTGTTTATAACGCCCCATTTACACACACTATAATGTTCCACAGCAGCCCCTGAACACTGTACTATGCCTCACAGCGGCCCCTGCACACGGTATTATGCTCCATAGTGGCCACTGCACACGGTATTATGTTCCACAGCAGCCCCTGAACACAGTTTTATGCTCCCTAGTGGCCCCTGCGCTGAGATGCGACGTCTCGTAAAGCAGCCCAGGACAGGCCCCGCTCAGCTTTGTTTTTTTTTTAAAGCCGTCTGCCCTGGGCTGGTTTACATTGAATAGTAAAAATGCCGCCTCCCAGACAGTGACGGACATTGCTGCCTGAGGCGGACGCCACACTTCACCTCATTAGCGGTGCGCCCCTGCACCCCACATAAATATTGGTGACCCCACAGGTAATAGTTCTACTCGCACACAGGTATGCCATAAGTTAAACCACTACTACTGTGTTGAATGATAGATATATAAAATGGTCTAAGTGATGCCTGATGTCTCAAAGGTTCTGTATTTCTGCCACCATTCCCTACATCTAGATTTAGTCTCTAACATGTTCCTACCCAAGTCTGTCCAGTGGGCGATCTCAATTAGACCATACTTCAGGTCTTCTCTACGTATATACTCATTTTGCCTCCAACAGTAGGGCATTTTTACACCAAAGCTATTCTACACCAGCGGTGTCAAACTCATTTTTGCCGAGGGCCACATAAGCCTTATGGTTGTCTTTAAAGGGCCATTAGTAACTCTGCGACTGTATAAACGTAGCTATGCCAGTTAGGTGTATTTATTTATAGCCCGTTTAAGGCAACCATAAGGCTGATTTTAACATACTCTATTGCTAATACACATAGGTAATAGTGCCCTAATTATCCCACCATACAGGCAACAGTCCCCATATAGGTAATAGTGTTCTATTTGTCCCCCCACCAGTGGTGACCCTAGCCTCTTTGCTGCCTGAGGCAGACTATAGAAAGACAACCCCCCCCAAAAAAAAATTGAGTTTCCATGCTACTAGTTTAACACACTGTTATCGTTGCACAATATACACAATACACAAAGTTATAAAACAGTTTTTAAGAATTCTTCTTTCTGTATTACTTCAGTATCAGATCAACAACACGGCATTAACAATGGGGAATGGTGGCAGAAATACAGAACCTTTGAGACATCAGGCATCACTTAGACCATATTATATATCTATCATTCAACACAGTAGTAGTGGTTTGACTTATGGCATACCTGTGTGCGAGTAGAGAACTAGGTTTTTTCTGTTCAATTTTCTCTAGATAGACAAATTTGAAAGACAATCTGCATAAGACACCTGAGGGAAACCTTTGCATTAAATGCCATTTATGACCATTATGCTTGCAATTTCCCATAGATTATCAGCTGTATATTATATCAGCTGTATATTATCTGCCTAGCTAACACCGATTGTATACATGTCACAGGTTTGACATTAATGTGCTTTTGTCAGGACGAACATAGAGCAGGTGACGCAGGAAATCCTTTGATGCCGGTTTTGAACAATGATATGAGTTCATCTGGCAAACTGGGTCACCCTGTTGTCCTAAATATGAGTGTTCTACTGACCTTGTCTTCAAATCAACAGATCGGCTGCTCTTCTGACTCACTGGATTACTCTTACTAGCTTAAAATAAATAGAAACTGGATCGTGATGAAATTGACACAGTGAGCGTTCTTTTATAGTCAACAAAACAAAGCTAAGAGATTATCTTGGCCCCAATACTATGATGCTAAGAGCCTCTGGAAAACAACACCAGCAGATCTGCCTGTAGTCTGAGACCTGATCATGTTTCACTCAGCTCGTAAACCCTTCCTGGAAACTTAATTCATATAAATTAAAAATATATTAACATCCAAAATCCCTGTTTTCAAGTGCTTGAAGTGTGTCTGCTACTGTGTGCAGTGACTAATGTACCGCACATGGAGGATAAAGTGTAATTCTGATGATGATGTGTTATGTTTATGAGGATTGATTGGAATTTGATATAAATGAAATAGGGCAGATGTATCTATACTTTACATTAGCCCTCTTAAAATAATAAAATAAAACCTTATCTATTAAGGTTTTCTGTTCTCATGAGAAATAGATCATAGTGGTAAGTGATAGATCCAAAAAATAATTCCAAATGGATTATTAGATTTTTGGATCCTACTATTGTGACTAAGTCCAACAGAGGATCTTCTGGTACTTTAGCGGGTCAGCCTGACCCTTGGCATTTAAAAAAAATGTGCTACAGTATTGCTCAATGAATCCACAAGTGGGGCTCTTTGAGTGTAGGAACTTCTTTTGGTACTAGGCCCCTGCAGTCAGAGTTACTTACAATCAAGCCATGACTGTGAGTAACCACGATAGAGTAGCATATTGAGAGTTTTCATCAGTTTGATGGAAGTGGTCATTGAAGGATGTCTAGCAATCCTTCCTAGTGCAGGGACTCCTTTGCTACTGAAGAACTCCCTGCACTTGGGGTTACTCATGGTCAAGTCATGACTGTGAGTATCCCCTGCAGTTTGATGGGCCTGCTCATTACAGTGGGAGTGAGTGGTAAAAAATACTCACTCCCCTTCCACAAAAGGGTGCTTGGTAGAAGGTACCACTTGGTGGCCATTATACTATAGAGGGCACAGGGCCCATTATGCCACGGGGACAAAGGGCCTATTATAATATAGGGGACATAGGAAGCATTATATAATTGTAGTATAAGGGTTACTCATGATCATTACCACAAGTAACTTTTCCTAGTGCAGGGACCTAGGTGAATGAACACCAATAATTACTATGCAGCTTACTCCTGACAGACATGACTTATTTAATTCTGTACATCACCTCATATCTGTCTTCCTCTTTCTCCTTCTCCACCCTCCCCTCTCCATAGAGTTCATTGTAAACTGTTTGTTTGTACAGGGGGCTGCAAAGTACACATGCCAGCCTATCTATTTCAGGAAATTTCTGGACTTTAAAGGGTTTTTCTCAGAAGAACTGAACTGTAACCCTGTACAAGAAACTGAAGAAGATATATATAATAAACTTCAAGAATTGGACTGAGGTTACTTTACATTGGACATTAGATTGGTGCAGTTTATTTTGTGTTGCACAAATTCTAGTACTGTTGAGAGTTATTGCTGCTATTCAGAACTGTTAAAGACTGCTAAAAACTGCGGTTCTTTATGAGATTACTGTAACCATACTCCATTTGCGTTATTGTAAGAAATTCTTCTGTAGCCATTTAAGAGGAGCGAACCGTTTGGGAAATTTTGGAGTTCACAACGCGCAAATCACTATTATATTCTGGGGTCTCTTCAGTCAATAGTCAATTCATTTTTTCTCGGTTGGATTTGTAGAGAAAAAAAGTCTGCATGTCTCCCTATGAAATCAGGAGGTATATGGAAGTATTATAATGGCCACGTGCATGATCCCAAGCCTAAGCCCCTAAGATTGTTTAACTCTGCTCTGTATAGATTTTTAGTTTTAGGATATACAAACAAAGTACCAAAGTACCCTGTTAGACAGCAGGGATATTGAACATAAACCAAAGACATAAGCATGCCTTTTAAAATTTTCTTTGCAGATGAATAAAGGAATTACTTGAATTAGATTAGTAAAGAATGAAATGTAATATGGATCCGTATTTTCCCCATATAATCAATGCAGTCTAAAATATGAGTCCATATTTAAGCTCAATAAAAGTTGACTTTAATGTGGGGTATACAGATCCATACAATGGATTTGTATTATCCCTATAGAAGAACTATGTATATTATTGATGTATATTGCCTATTCCCTAGTATGGCTTTGTATTGTAGCCAACAAATTTAGTAGTCATAGTCATTTAGTAGTTCATACTATATGAACTTCTATGGGGAGCACCCAATACACTCCAAAGCTCGCCACATGCCTCAAATATCCCATTACAAGTTCATGCTGAAAACCTATAACTTTTCCCATTGTAATCCCTTAGTGACCAGGCTATTTTAGTTTAAAAGGCCAAAATATGTTCTCATTTTTTACCTCTTGACATCTAGGGATGGGTGAATTCAGTTGTTTAGAACCGGATTTGACCCAAAATTTCCAAAAATTGTGGGTTCGCGCAAGCCCAAAACTTTTGGCGTTAATCACCCATGAAACACTACTATACTCTGGAATCTCCTGTGGAAGCCCAGGGGAGGTGAAGGAGAATGACACTTATACTCACCTTGCTTCACCTTTCCTAGGCATGAGGAACACACACACATTCCAGACACCAGGGACTCTTCTGTATGGTTCTTTGTGTTGAGATGTACACAACAGCAGTAAGAATCATACAAGCAGCTATACAGTAAAGTGTTGTACAAGAAGAACTTGTAGGGAGTTTTTTGGGCCCTTGCGATAGATACTGCACTTCCACTAGTTTGGGAGATACAGCGCCTACCTCCTGCAAACCTGTGTCATTGAGTGATACTGGTGGTTACCCTGTTCCAAGAACCAATTAACATTGCAATGCAAAGTGACTTCTTACCCAAATGATCCTGGCCTCTCAAGCTGTCCTCTGAGGAGCAAGCCATTGCTCCTTTCAAGCAAGGGCACCAGATTCCTTCCTTAGATAGTCTGCCCCTTCCTGACCTAGGTAGTCTAGACAACCCCTGACATCAGTGAATTGCACCACGGAAAGCAACACTGAACTTCCCCTGAGGTACAACTCATAGGCACAATACATATACTCCTATCGAGAGCCATCGCATGATCCAGCTTCCAGAAACCTTCAAATCAGCGGCTGAACGATGACCTGCACCAGGTAAAGTAACATGTACTCATGAATACAATATAAGTCATATCCTGTGACGTTTGCAAATACAGTATAAAATGTGATGCAAGCAAAGTAATTATTGGCCTAGAATGTAACAGGCTGTGTCAGAGCCTAATGATGCCTCTGCTAAACCACATTCACAGTGTGAACAACTGCTGGACCACTCTCCTGCCCTCTTATGAGTCTGTTCCTGCGGACTGAGAGGAGAACGGCCAAACTGTTTAAGTTATGCATCTGCACCATCTTACACAAACACTGTGAATCTAGATTGACAAGCTTTTGTAATACACTGTATTTCATGCAATATACTATTTCATACATTTCATACATTAACAAGTGACAATCTTTATGTGTATTCTTATTACAAAAATACTTTCTAAGCCATGACAATGAGTTTACAATGTCTTGGTTGTTACTAATAAACGTTATGTGCACAAGGGAAAGCTTAAGCAGAGGCAGACAGAGTCCCCATGGCTCCCTATTATGAAGCCATAAACACTCTTCATGTCACTGCATGGTGCCTTCATAGAGCAAAATATACTACCCTAGAAGCAATGAAAGACACATTGCACATGGATTAGACAGTATCTGCAACACTGACTCTGTTTCCTATATGGGAAACCACATAAAATATCAGAAAGCTGCTATATAATTGACACAAGTCTATGATCAGCATTAGGTCAAGATAACCAGCTGGTTCAGGCTGCAGCGTCCTTCAATGTGATCACTGGACAGGAAGTCTGCGGTGTGTGACTCTATCTCCTGCCCATAACTAACACCTTATCTCAAATATCTTCAGCTCTGATAAGATCTTGCAACGTTTACATGCAAGTTTAATATTGCTTTTTGTAACTGTAGTCCAGTAGATGGATATGCAGTAAAAGTCAATAAAAGCGATAATAAAATCATGTTTTATTGATCATTTTTATATGTATTTTAAGAATATTTTATATGTGGAGGGAAGACTGGTTGAGCTGTCACACTAAGCTCTTTCTGCCTATCAGTTACCATTAGCATTGTTTGGTGCTTTGAGTTAGGACATCATATTTAATAGCAGTCATCTGCCTTTCTATGAGGAACAAGCCCTGATAATAAAGATAAGATGATGGTTAGATAAGGGAAGGGTATTGCTAGATAGGGCTTATTTATTGAAGGCTTTTATTACACCCCGAGAAGTCAAGGTGCTGATACAAAGCAGCTAATTATCGGTTAATTATGAACTTGGGAGCATTTAATGATAAAAATAAAACTTGGGGCTGAGGCAGAGACACGTTTAGACTTTGAACAAGACATTCTTGTAGAACACTGGTGCAATAATTACTAATAAAATAAATAGATAGCTAACCAGTCAACTGATAATTAACTGATCTGCTGTGCTTAAGGTTAAAGGTGCAGACCCGTTTAATGAGGCCATTTATTCCACCGCCTTTAACCCAGTTCCTTTTTCTTGCTTTTCTGTGCATTATGTAGGATAAATTATTATTTTTGCATTAAGTAACTTTGCAGTGAAGTCAATTTCAGTAAAATATTTTTTAAAATATTTTCTTTTCTGCAGCTCTGCAGAGTGGGTATGAGATATGAATATGGGTGATTAATTTGAGGATTTAATCTGATTAGGATCAATATAATGATAGATCCAGATTAGAGACTCAAGCTGATCCGCTGTTTTCTCTTAACATTTATTGATTATTGTCTGGGGCTTGTTCCTGGTTGTGCAGTAACCTTAATATCCATTAAGTATCAGGCAATGATCAATAAATGTTTCAGTGTGTTCAGTGAAGTCACCTATGGCACGGCCGAGCATGCAACAAGAGCCACATCAGGTGGCAGCTCCTTCAGGCATATTGTGCATTTAGAACCATGATTGAATGGGGGCCAGCCAGAGGCATGTATAGGAGACTGTGTTGCCATACCATGTTCTAGGGGAGAATCCCCCATATAGGCAACTTCTATTGGAACATGCCACAATTAGGGGCTGATCTGCATTTTGCACATCGATCTCCTGCCCCACCAGAGTTTTCATCTAATGTATGACAAGATGCATTCCTTAGTATAAGTTAGGCGCATGCTCTGGAGTTTGTGCACCTAAACAGAAATCTATGGCAGATCCTTCCTGACGTAGATTTCTGGCATCATTTATGCCAGAAAACTGGCATAAATTATGATAAATCTAATTTTCTGTTAGCCCCACCTTCACCACACCCCCACTATGACCCCCTCAATGAAAGTGGTATGCAGGACATAAAACTTAAAAAGCCACAAAAGTCACAAAATTCTAAATTGCGCAAAAATTGTGACTCTCATGACTTGCATGACAGTTTTCTGACACACAAGCCATGATAAACCAGCCCCATAGTTTTTGATTGAATGTATATTTGTTGCAGAAAAAAACTTCTATAGGCCTATGTATCAACTTGAAGGCATACAGTAGACAGTGTTGGTATAGAAGGGCTCCATGCATTTACTACATATATTAAAGTGCTATAATTAATTTATTTTACAACTTTGGCGGCGCCACATTGAAGAGCTGTTTTAGTTGTCCTATCATTGGCATATATGGACGCCACAGAGTGTGATTGTCTTTGGTGTCTACAAAAATAGCTCTCTATAGAGTGAAAGAATCAAAATTATTTTTGTGTGCTTCAGATCTGATTATTTATAGCTAGTGAAAGAAAATCCTTACTGACCCCAGTGTTCCTGCCATGTGACAGATAGGCACCATATAGTTAAAGCAGTGCGAAGCCCCAGCCAAACAGTGCTATACATCTCAGCTTTCGAGACACCTGTAAGGGAGTCTTTACACATTATGACATTACATTTGGCGATCTCTTACTTGTGCTACTATTTACTTCTGGTCTTGCTGGACAACATGTGTTATTCATGAAATTGTAATGACAGTCTCATGTATATGTACAGCACCATAGCTCAAATAGGTGCTGTACCCTTGAACGATTGCATTCACACATGGCAGCTCTCAGACCTTATGGCATAACTTTTAAGTATATCTGAAAATTTTGATTGGAAATGTTGTTGTGTATTTAAACATTGAGACAATTATAAGTAGTGATCGCAATTGTTGGTAATGTAGGCATTATGGAAGCATTTAAGGGCACCTTCGGTGTATAACTAGGAGAGTAGGACACTGGTTTAGGATTGGTTTTACATGACTGTAATACATTATAGCATCTGTAGTACAACCAAAATACTAGGACCCCCATGCAATTTTACTGAACCAGATCATTAAGGACTCCGGTTTATCAATCATGGGTCTTTATGAAACTGGACTTATTTTAACCAGAGTTAGGCAATAATAAAGCATACCTCCAGGGACATAACATTTATTATATGAGACAGACACTCACTGAAGGTTTTTATTAATGGGATCACAGGCTTTGAAACCAAAGCATTCACAAGAACAGAACTGTTAGAGCTCCTAGTGGCTTTGGATCCTTGACTTCTCCTGGTTGTACTTTATACTGCTGTTAGACGATAATGCAGTATCGTCTACCTACCACCTAGCCCACTGGAGCTAAAGCTGTTAAGTGCTCTAGCAAGATGCTTTAGCATCTATGTATTAGAAAATAGGATCTCAGTGCCTGGATTTCCACTCAGTGTCTATTGATTTGTTACTCTGTAATTGTTCATTTTGTCTGTACATGAACCCTATAATTGTAAAGTGCTGTGAAATATGTTGGTGCTATGTAAATAACAATTTATAATTATTATTATTATTATTATTATTATTATTACTACTATGTTTTAGGTAAATGGAGTTATATGTTAAGGCTTTA